>MU224741.1:256770-274570 GCA_018584345.1 Thuja plicata
TTTTTTTCAAAATCAAAATGATGTTTGTAATTTCATTTATCTTCCTCAGTTCTTCCCTTCTTTCTTCTAAAACCCTATCTCTATACTTTTTGGTTTCTCCTCTTGATTTTAGTTGTGGGTGTGAAGAAATGATGGAGGCCATGGAAGATTCAACAAGACACACACACACACACACACACACACACACACACACACACACACACATATGGGCTGTAAAAATTTTAATGGCTACGAAATATAAATATCATTTTATTCTTTTTTTTCTTTTTATGACATGTGATTTACTACCCTATGTTAGAAATCGCAGAAGGGGGATTTCGAAAATGTTTTTTTTTTTTAATTTAACTGCTGCAATTTGTATTATGTTTTAAAAAGTATTTTTAAATCAGTAGTTATGTGTGCGTGTGTGTGTGTGTAGATTTTAAATGAGAAGTATTTAAAAATTAAACAAAATACTTAGACTTTAAATTTACATACATGTAATTGTTCTTGAGAGATTTTTAATAAAATAAAAGAGAATAAAAAATATATATTAAATCTACATACATTTATTTTTATGAACAATAATTTTAATTCAAATAAAAAAGCCTATTTATTTCTATATTCTAAATTTGATAACAAAATAATATATATATATATATATATATATATATATATATATATATATATATATATATATATTCTTTTAAAAATGAACTTATACAAAGAGATTATAAGGATGAAAATAAAACTTCTTTTCTTTTCTTTCTATTATTCCTTCACAAAATACATAGGCGATAATGTATACAAATTCCCTTCTCCAACTCCATTCCTCTTGCAAATATTTGGAACTTTTAAAATAAAATTAGAAAAAGTTCTTCTTCATTTCACTTCATGAAAATTAAAAACATCTCTCTTCTTTACAAGAATTTTTACAAGAAAAATCTGCCACATTGGCCACACAAAAAACAATAGGATGAATGATCTACAAGTCCTTTCAAATCAAGCTTTTTTCTTCTTTTCTTCAAGGGTACTTGATACAACAAGAGTCATGCAATAAGATAAAAACATATAGACCATGGGATGCTCACCTCGCAGCCTAGGCCTCTAAGAGGCCACCCCCAACCTTGGGGAACCAAAATTAGGCAGGTTACACACACACATAATAGAAAAAATAAAGCAACAAACACACAAGTTTCCCAACCAAGGCTTCCACAGTGGGTCTCACAATGACCCTAAAAATGGGGTGAAGTGGATGAAGTACTCTATGGGGAGAAAGCCAAACCAAATGTAAAAGCAAAGCCTTCACATGGCATTCAAAAATAACTCCTCAAGAAAAATTTCCATTATCACAATTTCAACCCTTATGATCCCCAAGGAAACAAGCCAAAGCTACACCCTTATGAACCCCAAAAGAAAGAAAGGAATGGCTTGATGGAGCCCATACTCCATGTTTTCTCCCTCTCCTCTTTGAGGAGATACTCTACACCCATGAGTTGTTCTAAAACCCTTCACCCCCAACGCTACTCTTCCCTTCCAAGGGTGAGTGGACCTTGAGACTCCTAAAAACATAATATATGCAACACAACACAAAAGAATACTTACAACACAAAAATGGAAATGCACATAAACATCCATTACAACACAAATTCAAAATATACTAACATACTTCAACCATTTTCATATACACAATATGAGCAATCAAGAGTATAGAGAGAGAGCCACCACCCTAAGTCCAAGCTTACTTGGCAATTATTTTAAGATGATATCTTTTTGTCCAAGCCTCCCTTCTTACAAAGTGTCTCTAATTCTAGCCAAATCTCTAAGCTAGATAGTCGGTGTTCAATCTCTCAACAATTGAGAGTCTCCACTAAAAAGGCCTCTACAACTCTCTTGGAAAAAGATAAGTCTCTCATTGGTTGGGCTTCCTTAAGCTTCTTACAAATTTTCCAAAAATGGATTCTAGAAAGGTAACTCAAAAAGTGAGCAAAGTCCTTGCACACAAATGGTTGTCTAACTAAGACCATGCTTCCAAAAGTTGATTTTTTTCCATCTTGAAAATCCAAGTTTTAGAAGGGTCTTTTGGTCAACTAAGATTTGTCCTAGGGTTAAAAATTACCCTTACCCATATGTATATCAAATTATCTTCTTAAAAATGACCCAAACACACCCCTAGGTACCTTTCTAACCTCCCAAAAATCTACTTAAAGCCCACCCATGAAATTCAAGTAAATAGACCATACCTCAAGCTCTCTAACCAAGAGGTTCACATGAGGATATTATATGTACTTACCTAGGTTGGTGGGAATCCAATCCTCAAGTAGATATGTCATGGCCATATGTACACAATACAAGTGTCAAGTGACACACATATTTTACACTTCACAAGACACGTGACATTTTCACTTGAGCACACACATAAATAAAATTACAATTCAAAATTTGAAATGAACACATTCAAGCTCTTATGCTTACAAAATAAACATAATACAAAGAGGTCTTGTCTCTTATTAGATGCAACCTTGGCCTGCACTGAATTCACATTGGCCTTAACTTGGTTCCCCGATTTATTATCATGGTCATATTCCCTACACACTAAATCCAAATATCAGTAGTACAAGGAATTACAATATATAACATATATGAAATAATCATCATTCAAACTTTTACAAAAATATTCATCATCATATAACTAGTTTGGAATTCACATAACATAATCAATTTATCTATTTACTCATGAAATCATATGCACTCATAAACAATATTTAAGCATATAACTTCCTATTCACAATAGAAATCACATTATGTTATAACTGAATCAAATCACCATTTCCTAATTAATCACATAAGTATATATAATTCATCACATATTCATTAAATCAAAATAATCATAATTTAAATCCATAATTATATCATAAAATAATCATCATGAGCATCATAAGATAATGTGCATCTAGAATCTAAAGTGATCAAATTGATGACATAAGGTGTATAAACCATAGTGCATCAAAATAAAGTATCAAATACTAAATCTATCATAAGAAGAAACTGAAAAGCTATGATGGGGTTGGGGTGAGGCCTCACATTCTCTCTCCTAGGCATGAAATTCCTCCTAGAGCTCATAAAAAAGATGGGGATAGTGTGCTCTCATCTATGGTGCATCCTACCATGATGTTGTAACCTCATCATAGAAATCCCACTGGACACTAACCTTGTCAAGGTCTCAGCCTCGAAGAGCCAACATTTGGCATGCCAAAATGTGAATGGGCTCCAAAGCTAGTTACTCATCATAAATATAAGGCATCCCAATCTATAATGTGAGACTCGTCATAAATATATATCCACAAAACATAAAAATGAAACACATCATGGATGTGTGACAAGATAGGTGGAAAATCTAGATAGTAAGAAACTGGTCCTATCCTCTATAGGATCTCAAAAGGTCCAACAAAGTGAGGTGTGAGCTTAAAGCCCTTGCCAAAATGGATTGGTGATAGGCAGGTGGATGAATCACTCACTAATTCATGCTCCTAGTCTTCTTCTTGGAAGACTTCTAGGGTGTCTACACTACACCTCTTGCAACCTATATGATCTTTTCTTAATTAGGATCCCCCGGTTTACTTAGCCAGCCTCACTACCATGAAAGCTTCTCCTATCAAGTCAAACCTGATGCTTCTTTGCAATATTAGCCATTATCCCTTAAACCATCTATATCGTCTTAAAATGGAAGCACTTCCATGATAAGAATATTTAGCACTCCTTAGGGGGTATTTTTGACCACCATCATATTGTCCCCTCATTTTTTCATCCACTCCTACTTCTCTACCTATTTAGAACCCTGATTGGGCCTCTCCGGGCACCTTCCATCCCATTTGGCATGTTTTCCAGGGGTCCTGACTCCCTAGGTCAAGGTCAAACTCAACCATGACCTAGGTCAAGGTTGACCTTGACCTTGACCTAGGTCAAGGATGACCTCAAACTTGACCTGGGTCCCCCTTTCAAATCTGGAAGTATGTCAGCTGTCGGAGGTCATCAAAAATTAATTTTCCCACTTCTGGGTTGACTGTTTTGGGTTCCTAAGAAATAATTCTTAAATTATATATAATATTGGTCCTCTTCTAGGGGTATGTGTCTAAATGGAATTTAATTCTCCTATGTAGGCCTCTATTAAAACAATAACAAAAAAATAAAGAGAGACAAAAAATTGTTTAATTCAATGAGCAGGAGTAAGAAGATTTACCATGAATTAGTGCAAAAACTAGGAGCATTCACCAAAGATTCAAGCAACAAGGAGACAATATTTTGAAGGGAGAAAAGAATGAAAAAACCCCTGTGATATAAAGAATGGGAAAAAATTCCTAAGAATGAGAGAGAGAGAGAGAGAGAGAGAGCCAAGCTCACACAATAGTATTGAAGAAGGAGAATTAACCTACTTAGTCTATCTAAGAAGAGAAGGAGAGACATCTCTTTAATAGAGATGTGAGAGAGGATTTTCATGGTAACTCCCATATCTATGTATGCCACATTTCAATAGTGTGTGAGACAAGTGTAGGATTCCTCATAAGGAGGAATAACTAAAACAGAAAAAAAGGAAATTATCCTCACACTTGTACAATAAGACAAAATAGGTGTAGGGATTCCATAAGAATCTCCTACTTACATTAGTACAAGTAAAGATTAAATTCTAACACCCCCCTTTAATATTTACTTGGGGTTTTACAAAAATATGCAATTGGATTGTCCTTCTTGTAGTAGAGGAGGATCACTTGTGTTTCTTTACTTTGTGTTGATAGTAGGTGATGGTGCAATGATAAGTGCTCAGATCTTGAAATAGGATTCCTTTGATTTTTGTAATGCAAGAGTGTAGGATTTTTTGGATATAGGCCCAAATCTTTGAGTACACTTTGAAGTTGTTCACTATTACTTGTCCAAGAAGGATCACCTGTATCTATAAAAAAACAAGAACCATGAGGGGATCTCCCATTATTGGGATTTCCTTCTAAAGCTGAATCAGTAGAAGCTGAGTGTGAATCATCAAATGTAATTTCATCATAAAGAGGTTTTGTAAACCAAATGAAATCATCACTAGATGCAGAATCAAAAGTAGAGCTAGTATAGTCACTATCAATAATATTACCATTATCATAATGAAGAAGATTAGAGTTTAGAGAAGGAGGTTGGTCCTCCATAATAACCATTTGAGTGTCATGAAATTCATAATCCACTTTGGAGAAAACAGGAACATCATCTCTTGTAATATATGAGGTCAAAGTGACATTGAGAAACGTATCAATAATTTCATCTTCTTGTTCTAAAATATCATCAAAAGCAGAATAAGTATGAGAATAAGGAACATCATCAAACTATAACATGTTATCTCTATGAGGAAAATAGGTAGCTAGGGGATCATCCTTAAAACAAGAATCATCACATGGGTCATCCCAAATAGGAAAATCATTTAAAGGATAAAGAGTGTCACATTGCGGTGTAAAAATTTGATTTGCTTGATTAATAAGAGGAAAAGGTTTCTCATGAGTTTGAAATGTGTTCTCCAAGACATGCCAAGCCTGATGAGCCTTAGTACAATCTGTGATAAGATGATATAAATCTAGATTTAATGAGAATCCAATTAGACCAAATGCTTCCTCATCTTTGAACTGCCAGTTATCCTGGTCAGCCTGAGGAGTGGTGGATGCTGGTTTCAAATTCGGTGAAGAAATAATATCCAAAAAGTGTCGAGATTTTGATAAAATAGACGTGTTTCCTCCAAACAGAATAATTTGAACTTGTAAGTTTAAAATCCGGCATTAATGTTGTCATGATTAATTATCAAAATTAACTGAAATAAAGTTAAATACAAGTTGCAAGATATAATGATGAATCCAAAAAACTAATTTAATGCGATTAGTAAATACCCATATGCCAGAAATATTAAATGTTCAAATAAATTTAGTAAGGTGATGAAATAAATTTTAATGACAATTAAATAATAAATTAGCTATGGAATTAAGTTTTAACCATAATTTGGAAATGGGTTCTAGATGAAATTGAGAAATATGAAGTGAAACAAGATATATAAGTGTTAAAAAAATTTAACCTTTAAAAAAATAAATAAATAAATAAGTAAATTTTGATTAAGAGCTTAAAATTTGATACAACTAAGAATAAAATGAGATATAAAGATTAAACTATTGATATAAACAAAATTTTGATTTTTAAAAACTAATGATAAATAGATGTAAACAGTTATAAAGAATCTAATTATGAACCTGCAAAAGAATAATGTAATAATGAAAATCTATGACTATTGGCTAAAAGATATGAAGGAATGATTCATTTGCAAAAAAAATGTTAGGATAATGATAATATGCAGAAGAAATAAGAATCTGTAATGAAAAAAAAATGCAGGAGAAGTATAATAATAAGAATCTGCTATAATAAGGAACCTGTGCAAAAAATAGACCAGCAAAGGTTAAAACAACAATATAAAATGGTTTAATATGCTAACTATCTTAACACCTCCTTCCAACCCTTTCTCACGCCAACTCTAGCTGAGATATTAAATTAAAGAATATGCTGCGCAATACAGATTAATAACAGTTCTATGCAAGATTTGAAAAAGGATAAAGTCTGCACAAACACAAAAGATGAAAATAAAGATTTAAAATTAATGACAGGTAATGGAAGGGCTGTGCAAGTTAAAGGTAATGAATGAAAAGACAATGAGGAGCGTGACAGGAAAATAATGTTGTGTGAGCTCCTAAGGTTGCATGAGGGAGAGACAAAGGAAAGAAAAGAGGGGTCCTACGCTAAGGAATAAGAATCAATGAAACTCTAAACCTTGTAGAGGCTGCTTTTGAGGGTTCTCAATCCCTTCTTTGCAGAATCTTTACTGAAAACTCTAATCCTTGTAGACGTCAAAGATGGTTCCCTGGTTAAAGTTTATATGATGCTTCTGTCTGGTACTCGAAGATGAGGATTATCTTTCCACGCCTGACAAAACTCCAACTTCGCGCATTCAATAGAGTTCTTCAAGCATCTTTTGTTGTACTTGCAGAGACTCATTTCTCTAGAAAAAACTCACATAAAGAAAGGAATAAGGCTGAAACAAAAAAAAATGCTGAAAAGATGACATAGAAAATCAGTCAAAAAGCTATATTGCTGTGCAAGAATATATATGGGTAGATTAAAAACACAGACAAAAATATATTAATAACAATAGAGATATGAAAAATATGAACAAAGACAGAGATATTGTGCATAAAAAGATGAAATATATAGCAGATGAATAGAAAACAAAATAGAGAAAGATATAAATTTTTGTTAAACCTATAGATCAAATAAGATAGATCAATAAAAAACCAGCATGCAAGTATAGAGCCAAAACATGCAAAAGGAGTTAGATTAAAGATTTCAATTTTGATTTTTTTTTCTCTCAATCAGATTAGTTAAAAGAAATATACTAGCAATACACTCTCTGAAGAGTCTCTGATATTGGAGTGCTCCAAGATATGGTAGCTCCTTCACCTATAAACTCAATAGAAGATTAAACCAACCTGCTCTGATACCATGTTAAAATAATAACAAAAAAATAAATAGAGATAGGAAATTATTTAATTCAATGAGCAGGAGTAAGAAGATTTACCATGAATTAGTGCAAAAGCTAGGAGCATTCACCAAATATTCAAGCAACAAGGAGACAAGATTTTGAAGGGGAAAAAGCATGAAAAAACCCCCGTGATATAAAGAATGGGAAAAAATACCTGAGAGAGAGAGAGAGAGAGAGAGAGAGAGAGAGAGAGAGAGAGAGCCAAGCTCATACAGTAGTATTCAAGAAGGATAATTAACCTACTTAGTCTATCTAAGAAGAGAAGGAGAGACATCTCTTTAATAGAGATGTGAGAGAGGAGTTTCATGGTAACTCCCATATCTATGTATTCCACATTTCAATAGTGTGTGAGACAAGTGTAGGATTCCTCATAAGGAGGAATAGCTAAAAAAGAAAAAAAGGAAATTATCCTCACACTTGTACAAGAAGACAAAATAGGTTTAGGGATTCCATAAGAATCTCCTACTTACATTAGTACAAGTAAAGATTAAATTCTAATAGCCTCTCTAGAATATTGTTCCCTAGTTTCATATAAAAGGGAGTTTTCTCCTCTCATTTTCTCTAACCATCAACTAAGCGATAAAGAGGTCATCAAGAAAAAATTTCAAGCATCCATTGTTCTACATATTTTTAAGCTTTCAAAGCATTCAATTTTTCCTCTCAAGCATTCAAGTTCTCCTTTGAAGATCAAGGATTCAAGCTTTCAAGCCTTTGAAGGGATTTGGTTCAAGCATTCAAGATTCATCATTCAAACCCTAGAGCTATCCATCATGGTGGTGTGATCTTCCTTCAAGATCCTTTGTGCATCCTCAAGACTCTTTCATTCTCTCCTCAAGGTGGATCCCAAGAATACAATCATGGAGGTTTATGGTTTCTAATTGAGTCTAAACTTTCATATTTACATACTTGTTTACATTCAAATACAATTGTATATCTATTTGAATATCATAGCTTCATTATTAGATTTACTTCTACTACTTGCTAGAATTATTTATTTCAATTATTGATTTCAAGGTTAATTCCTAAATTGAGGTTTGACTAAGGCAAACCCTGCCAACAAACAAATCCATTTTTATTGCAGGTAAAATTTTTGAACAACAGATCAGAGTACAGATCTAGATACCCTTTTCAGCAAACTTCGGGGAACCGAAAACAAAATTTCAGTCTAAGACTTTTTAGGTTGGTTCTACCCTAGGGCACAATTGGAAATTCTAGCCAATGGTGTCATTGACTTGAGGGTGCAAATTAGAACTATCTTAGAATAGAAAAATATTTCTGGGTTTTGTTCATCTTTGCGTTTCTATTCTAGATCCAGTCTCAAAATTTCTAGAAATTCAACACAGGCTTCAGAAAACAACATTCTTTAGATCTGTAATATTTTAAGGTTAGTATATTTCTCCTTTTCAATTCAATTAAATTTATTTATCTTTCTATAAAATGGGAATTAGGGTTTTCCTCTTTATCTCTATCCTTGATAGGTTGATTCATTTATGCATTGATCCTTTCTTTAGGGTTAATCAATTTGGATCTTCCCTCTAAGAAATTTGGGATTAAGAGGACAATCCTACCTTCTTCACACACATTTCAAATAACCCTCAATTTCAAATGTAACATAATGAAATCAACATCACCTTATTTACATATTTCCAATTTCTTATGTTAAATTTTGGTGAACCCGCGATAGACAACTCTTTCTTTTTAGTGTTAGATTTACATCTTTTGTGCTAGATCTTGCATGCATGCTACATTAGTTTTATTTTATGCTCTTGCATTTTAAAATACAAAAAACATCTACATACTCATAAAAATATAAACAACATTTCTTGCATTTCATTCACTATGAAGATCTTTAAGATGCTTTGGGGTATGGTGACTTTTCTCATTATGCTTCTTTTAGCATCTCTTTATGGTACCTATGATGTTTATTAGAGTATCATCCATTTCATCATGTTTTTCAATCTTCATGTTTCCCTTGCTTATTCTATTTTGAGATTAACTAATACTAGTCTTCCTACTTTCAAAACTTTCATCAAAGATTGATGTAGAAGCATCCTGGGTGTAAGGGCAATCTTGGATCACCCAAAAATATTTTTGTTTGCTTTTCAATAAGGGCTATCTTATGCAGAGCTACTATCTATGGAAACTTGCTATTTTTAGTAAGTTGGTCATACGATCTCAGAATGTTTAGATTTCACATGTGGAGGTTCATCTCAGTCTTATCAGCCTACCAGTAAAGTTTCATGGCTAGATCAGGTCTAGTTTTGAAGATATTAAAGATTTTTGGTATTGGCAGCAGGGCATAGAAACTTTGAACTCAGTTTTGAAGGCTTTAGAGGCCTCAAATGAGGTCCAAAATTTGGGTGACAACCACTTGTGCTAGTTAGGCTTGTAGATCGCTTCGTGGCCTTTCCAGTTTGGGGTCATAATAATCAATCGGGTCAACTGGCGATGACTTATGGTCTTCGGAAGTTGGGTCACCTAAAATGACAGAAAATAATTTTTCTTCAAAATTTATGTTCGGGTTTCAAAAATTATTTTGAGCCGACTATGATGTAATAAATTGTAAAATAAAATAATTCTAAGTTTGGTCGGCCCTATGGGCTAAATTTCTGGAACCTTCTTGGGCGATGGAAATTACCTATATAAAGAAGGCCCGTAGTGTTGTCTAGGGAAGTTCTGGGTAATAATTCGAGGCTTTGTCCTACAGAATATTTTAAGGGGAATGCCCATGTGGCTTTGCATATTGTAATTCTGAAAGTTTGTAATTCCACATTTGTGGAGATAATAAGAAGCCCATTTTTTGTTGTTGCAAATTGTTGTTGTTTCTTTGTTTCTGTTATGTGTTTGTGGCATTAAGGGGAGCACCCTTCATCAAAGATTTGTGTAGTGGACTTATTTCTCTTTTGGATTATGTGAAGAATTGGGTAGATGATGCCCCATCTACTAATCTTCCTAATCCTAATCTAGTTCCTAATCCTATCAATCCTAATCCAATTTCTAATATTCCTATTTCTATTTCTCCATCTTCAATCTCTAGTTCTTCTCACATTTATGATGGGGCTCAAGCTAGGATTCATGATACTGATGTTCGAGAATTTTTTCTTTTACCTTCTCCTCCTTATCTGAGTCATGATGATATTAAAGGTAAAAACATAAACCTTCTCTAATCCTATCATTCCACCATATAGAACATTTTCTCATGAGCACCATAATCAATCACCTCTTGTAGAAGCTTTGCAAGATAGGTACACTAACAAATATACTATGGTGGATAAACAAGGCTATAAGGGTTTAGGGCTTGGTATCAATGAACAAGGCATTAAAAACCCAATTCACACATCTCCTAAACAATATATGCATGGTATAGGTTTTCCACCTCCTCCAACCAGGGTGTTTGATCTTAACCTTCATCCTCCTCTTCATGTCCTTCTTCCAACACCTTCCTTAGATCACCCTGATACTCCTCAAGATGTGGATAAGAAAGTGTATGTCCAGTTAATGAATTCTAAGAAAGAGATCTTTAAACCCATACCTAAAAATTCTCTCTCTAAATACAGATGTCCTTTTCATTATAGTAATACACATTTACTTACTGACTGTGTGCATTTCAAGTTATATGTTCGAGAAAGAGCTGCTTTAGGAATTATATCTCATTCTCGTGCAGTATTACAATTTCTTCATAATTTTGATATAGGGCATTCTCCCCGAGCTTCTATAAGTTAGATCATATTTCTCCTCTTGTCTCTTAACTGGGGGGAAAAATGTATTTCCTTCCAATTCTTCTAGGATCCATTATGCTCTTAGCATGTATCTTGTTTTGAGTTTAATTGGTTATTCTTTCTATATTCTATCCCTATTATGATACATAGTCATTCATGATATCTTTTCTATGACATTTTTTTTGTAAAGATATTTGTTTGCTACAATATCTCTTGATATAATTTGATATATCCCTTGCTTTCACCCCTGGGGGGCAAGGTGTGATTCCTTCTTCCTCTATCTAAGGATCTACTTTCCTTAGCTTAGTGGCATTTGTTTATCATATAACATTATTTCCTTATAAATATTTATGTTTTGACCATGGATACCCTCTTATATGGGAGGTGATTGTCCTAGGTCATCACCTCTTCTTTATGTGGAAAACTATGATTTTGATAAACTCTTGACTTTAATTTGGGTTAGAGTTTGACTCCTTCATTCTGAGATTCCTCTTCCTCTTCATTGCAGGGGGCTTGATGATTGAATCTTTGGTCCCTCTTTTCTTTGGAAGATGACATTTTATTTTAAGCACTCCTCTATGGTGAGTTTCTTGATGATAAGATCTCTTCCTCTTTGAGGATCCTTTTTCCATATGTGACATATCCATTTCATGATTATCTATGCTCTTAGAAGTAAGGGTTAATACTCTTTACTAGGGATATAGTATATATTATTGTTAAGCTGGATATCTCCTTACCTTGTGAAGTAGGTATCCTCTTTTCTCTTCCTTATCCTGCCTAGTGGGTAGTCATGATAAGGAGAGGGGCACATATAGGGTCTCCCTTATACTATAGTTTACATTTTACAACATGCTAAATCCTCGGAAGGTAATGCACATAAGTTGCTAAATCCTGAAGAGACACGCATTTTTATTTTTATTTTTATTTTTGCTAAATCCTCAGAAGGTAACACACATAAGTTGCTAAATCCTGAAGAGATACACATTTTTAATTTTAAAATATGCTAAATCCTTGGAAGGTAACACACATAAGTTGCTAAATCTTGAAAAGACACGCATTTTGTATTTCCATAGTGATACAAGAATGTGGATCTAGGGATATTTCAAAAGCCATTAGAAGACACATTACAATTACAAAGCACAGTTTATGGGTGAACCTATTGGCCTCTCCCTCCTTGGTGATTCATGGTAAGGTGGGCATCTTACTAGGCGAGGTAATCACTATCTCTTTTCTCTCTTTCACTTTCATGCTAGTAGGATTAGATCATGAAGCTATGTTATCTATAGTGTTTCTCTTGTCTTGCTTATGTAGTCCTGTATGTTTTCTATGATTAATTTCTCTTTAATTTCATATATTTATGCATGTATGTTGAGTTATAATCCTTGGTCTAGTGGCTCATGTCCTTGACTTAGTGATGTTCTACCTCGTTGCAATCCACCAATCTTTCTTCTAACTTTACCGCAAGTATGTTCGATTTCAATACTTCCTCTAAAGTGGGGGCTTAATGTATAATCTTAAAATGGAAGAAATTCCCTGATAAGAACATTTATCCCTCCTTAGGGTGTGTTTTTGACCACCATCATATTGTCCCATCATTTTTGCATCCACTCCTGCTTCTGTACATGTTTAGGACTCTAATTGGGCCTCTCCAGGCACCTTCCATCCCATTTGGCATGTTTTCTAGGGGTCCTGACTCCCTGGGTAAAGGTTGACCTCAACCTTGACCTAGGTCAAGGATGACCTCAACCTTGACGTGGGTCCCCCTTTCAAATTTGGAAGTCTTTCGGCTGCCAGAGGTCATCAAAAATTCATATTCCTGCTTCCGGGTCGGCTGTTTTGGGTATCAAAGAAATGATTATTAAATTATATTTAATATAGGTCCTCTTCTAGGGGTATGGGTCTAAATGGGATTTAATTCTCCTATGTAGGCCTCTCTAGAAGATTGTGCCCTAGTTTCATATAAAAGGAAGTTTTCTCCTCTAATTTTCTCTAACCATCAACTAAGCGATAAAGAGGTCATCAAGAAAAAAGTTCAAGCATACATTGTTCTACATGTTTTCAAGATTTTAAAGTATTCAAGTCTTCCTCTCAAGCATTCAAGTTCTCCATTGAAGATCAAGGATTCATTCTTTCAAGCCTTTGAAGGGATTTGGTTCAAGCATTCAAGATTCATCATTCAAACCCTAGATCTATCCATCATGGTGGTGTGATCTTCCTTCAAGATCCTTTGTGCATCCTCAAGACTATTTCATTCTCTCCTCAAGGTTTATTAAAAGCATACAATCATGGAGGTTTATGGTTTCTAATTGATTCTAAGCTTTGATATTTACATACTTGTTTACATTCAAAATACAATTGCATATCTATTTGAATATCATAGCTTCATTATTAGATTTACTTCTACTACTTGCTAGCATTCATTGTTTCAATTATTGATTTCAAGGTTAATTCCTAAATCAAGGTTTGAATAAGGCAAACCCCTCCCCCAACAAACAAATCCATTTTATTATAGGTACAAATTTGGAATAGTAGATTGGAGTACAGATCCAGATACCCTTTTCAGCAAACTTCTGGGATCCAAAAATTGAATTTTAGTCTGAGAATTTTTAGGTTGATTTTACCCTAGGGCACAATCATAAATTTTGGCCAATGATGACATTGACTGGAGGGTACAAATCAAAACTATCTCATAATAGAAAAATATTTCTGGATTTTGTTTGTCTTTGCGTTTATATTCCAGATCCGGTCTCAGAATTTCTAAAAACTCAACATAGGCTTCAGAAAACAACATTCTTTAGATCTGTAATATTTCAAGGGTAGTATATTTTTCCCATTCAATTCAATTAAAGTTATTAATCTTTCTATAAAATGGGAATTAGGGTTTTCCTCTTTATCTCTATCCTTGATAGGTTGATTCATTTATGCATTTCTCCTTTCTTTAGGGTTAATCAATTTGGATCTTCCCTCTAAGAAATATGGGATTAAGAGGACAATCCTACCTTGTTCACACACATTTCAAATAACCCTCAATTTCAAATGTAACATAATGAAATCAACATCACCTTAATTACATATTTCCAATTTCTTATGTTACACCACCTTAAAGGATTCTAACCTCCAACTTCTTGAATTGGTTTTACAGAGGTGTGGATGTGTCTTAAAGACACCTACTCAATCAACTAGGGGTGTTAAGAGTGTTAGAATCATCCCAAAGGATAACTGAGAGGGGGGGGGGGGTGAATCAGTTATCAGCAAATTTAGTTCTTTAACTTAAGAATACAACAAATTAAATGCTTAATCAGATAACATAGTACACAACACACAATTTGATTATGGGGAAACCAAATGGTAAAAACCCCAGTGGGAATTAGCACCCACAATGAACTATAATTGTTTATAGTAATCCCTGTTAGAAGATATCTCAACCCTATTAGGAGTTGTACTTTACAATGCAATAAGTATAGTGACCTAGTTAAGTGTTGGACCCTGTTAGGAGTCTTTTACAAATAACCGTGTTAGGGGTGGTGGACTCACTGTTCAAAAGATCACTGCTTGATGGTGAAGGCTAACACCTTCTGTATAACATATATGCACTATATCTGATGATGAACTATAGAGTAGACCTACTATCTTGATCAGTTCTAGTGTATTGCAATCTTTCACATCTTCTTCACATAGACTCTTGATGAATGAACCAACCTGATAATCTTCTCTGTACATCTTTCTTCTCATTTCGTATCATTCACACTTAGCATGTCACCTTTGACTTGATATAAGTATCTTCCTTAAAGTATGAGATCATGGGACCTGTAAAACAACTCTTCATAACATCCTTGTCGGCTCTACTGAGCAAGCAAGCATTATTACAACCACGCAAGTATAAACTGAATAGACGCGATGCTTCACTAAGTCGGCCTCACCAATTTAACTCTAACTTTACAATCTTCTTGAAACACATTTGGCGCCTTTAGATTAGTATCATCAACTCATAACTAAACATGAATATACACACACATATCCAAAAGATAGGCGCAACTCAGGAAACATGTTATATACGTCGGCCCTAAACAGTTACACTTCCAGAACTATAACTACCAATAACATAATTACATAACTTTACTAAAACATCATATCAGGATCTACGTGTATGAACATAACATAATAAACATGTCAAAAACATTTATCTATCCACACAAGTCTTCATATCATCATTCTGATAAGTACATATAGAATTACTATTGTGTATTATATGTCGTCATCAATGACAAACATACAATCAATCAACTACTCATAATCAAATCTCCAAAAATCTCCCCCTTTGACATTGATGGCAACATATGATATCAAAAACATCCTCTATTCATGGTGTCCTCTTTCTTTTACAATCTTCTCAATATCCTCATCAAAGATGACTCTAAACTATTGCAGTTCCTCTGTCTGTTTTTTTGTTCCATGTATATACTCCTCCAGAGTATATGCTCCCCCTTAGTACATACTCCCCCTTACTATATACTCCCCCTTTGACATCAATGATAAAGGGTGCCATAGTTCTTTAGGTACATGTACTACTCTAGAAGTAGAGTAGTCAACCATTCATCAGTCACTTAATGACTAATGTCTTTGATGCTTCTTCTAAACAAACTTAAGAGAGGGAATTACTCCCAACTTCTCCCTGAGATACTCAAAAGTATCCTTTGATAAATGATTTGTAAAAATATCTTCCAACCGTTCTTTGGTGTTCACATAGTCCAATTTAACTTCTTTGTCTGCAACCTTTTCTCTTAAGAAATGGTACTTGATCTCTATGTGTTTTGTCTTTGCGTGCATCACAGGGTTCTTAGACATGTTGATAGTGCTAGTATTATCACAATGAATAATAATATGATAATCAACCTGAATGCCAAAGTATTTAACCATCTACTTGATCCAAACCATGGTTGAACAATTTAGTGTTGCTGCAACATATTCAACTTCTACTATTGAGTGAGAAATACAGTTTTGCTTCTTTCTTATCCAAGAAACCAACCTATCTATAAGGAATATTGCTCCTCCTAAAGTGCTCTTCCTGTCATCAATACAACCTACCCAATCTACATCTGTATACACATGAAGCTTTACATACTCTGATTTAGGATACCATAAACCATAGTCTATAGTTCCCTTTAGATATCTAAATATCCTCTTGATTTCCATTAGGTGACTCTGCGTGGGTTCAGCTACAAATCTTCCAACAATGCCAACTCCATTAGATATGTCAGATCTAGATTGAGTTAGATAAATGATTTTACCAATCATAGATTTGTACAATGTTTTATCAAGTGTTGTGGAATTATCATCCTTTGAAAGCTTGCTTCCTATTATCATGGGAGTGCATACTGGCTTACAGTCTTCCATCTAGAAGGTCTTCTATATTTCCTTCACATATTTTGACTGATTAATGAATATACCTTTATCATTTTCTTTTACATTCGGTCCCAAAAAGTATTTTATAGGACCAATCATACTCATTTTGAATTCATTCTACATTTCTTTTGCAAATGTTGTACTGAGCTTGTCATTACCTCTAAAGATAATGTCATCAACAAATATGGAAACTAATAGTAATCCATCAGGTGTCTCCCTTGTGAATAGGTTATAATCTTTTGCTCCTTTATTGAATCCAATCTTGGTAAGATAACCATCAAGTCTCTCATACCAAGCTCTTGGGGCCTATTTAAGACCATAGAGTGCTTTCTTCAATTTGTATACCATGTCTGGTTCATCTGAAAGACTAAATCATTTAGGTTGTTCAATGTAGACTTCTTCATTAAAATCCCCATTCAGAAAAGCTGATTTTACATCCATTTGATAAAATTTAAAGTCTTTGAATGTTGTGTATGCCAAGAACAACTCTATGGCTTCTAATCTGCTTACCAGGGAAAATGTATCAGTGTAGTCTATTCCTTCTCTCTGCGCATATCCTTTGCATACCAATCTTGCTTTGTTTCTAACTACTGTACCATCTTCATTCATCTTGTTTCTGAATACCCACTTTGTTCCAATCACATTTTTGTCACTGGGTCTAGGGACCAATTCCCATGTATCATTTTTAATTATCTGATCTAATTCTTCTTTCATTGCATTCTTCCAATTAGAATCATTGCAAGCATCTTCAACACTTAAACGTTCAATCTGTGAAAGTAAACATACGTCTTCATCCATTGCTAGACCTTTTTCTTTTGATCTAGTCAAAACACTGCTTCTCTGATCTCCAATGATATCATCTTTAGAGTGGTATCTGGATGTGAATTTTGGAACCTTAGGTGTGTCTTCTTCTTCTATAATTTTTGATTCTTCTCTACTTGATTCAGGGTCATTGCATGAGATATCAATGCAATCAAACATTTCTTCAATAACAGTATCTTTGCTGCTAGGTCTGGGTTCATCTTCAATCATAGGTGCATATTCATAGTACCTCTCTTGAACCATAAAATTTTCATCAATCTTAACATGT
>MU224741.1:287660-320300 GCA_018584345.1 Thuja plicata
ACTTTTTCCCTTTATGGATTAAAAGAAGCTAATCCTTAAAGCATGGTATTTAAAACTTTTTCCCTTTATGGATTAAAAGAAACTAATCCTTAAAGCATGGTATTTAAAACTTTTTCCCTTTATGGATGAAAAGAAACTAATCCTTAAAGCATGGACATATTTTTACATTTTTTTTAGGATCTCTTGATCCCTCCAGTTTAAATTTACATGGATCTCTTGATCCCGCCAGTTTTCAATTTACAAATACTTTGATCCCTTTAAGAATGGATCTCCCTGATGGGTTGACTAGTGAGTAGCCACATTCACTAGGTGGTTCAAATCCATCTTTCTAGTTACACCTTTGTGTGGTTCACAATGGGACATAAGTTCTCACTGGGTGAGATAAACACACTCTTCTTCTCCTTTCTTAACTAAGTGATGTCTCTCTTATCAGGATCTTAAGGATGATAAGGACTTGATTCCCTTGGGGGCTTGAGGGTTTCTTTATCCCTTTTGATTTTAATAAGACTGTCTTCTGTATGTTCTCCTTTACCAAGAGTTTGTGTTGAACTCATACTCTTGCTAAAGTGGGGGCTAAATGTATAGTCAAAAAATGGAAGCACTTCCATGGGAGACTAGTTTATCCTTCCAAGTGAGTGGTTTGGGGTCATGAAAATCACCTCTTAATGGGTTCCTAATCTTGACATGGCTTCCCCCCTAACCTACCTTTCTAACCTCCATTTTATGACCTAAATTCTGCATTCTGGGTCTCTGACCTGTGATCCTGGGATCTGAGGATAGGGTCGACCTTTTGGGACTAGGTCAACCTCAGCCCTGCCCTAGGATAGGGTCAACCTCAACCCTATCCTAGGATAGGGTCGACCTCAACCCTATCCCAGGGTCCCAAACCCAGAATCCCACAGATTCCCAGATGTCGGTCTTCATAAAAAGTTTTCTCCCGCTTTCAGGTCGGCTGTTTCAGGTTCCGAATTGGTTGATTCCTAAATTATATTTAATATAGGTCCTATCCTAGGGGTAAAGGCTTAAATGATTATTTAATCATCCTATGTAGGCCTCCTTAGAAGATTGTGCCCTAATTTCATATAAAAGGGAGCCTTCTCCTCTCATTTTCTCTAAGCATGAAAAACTATCATTAAGCATCATTACGCAATTGAGAAGGATTTCAAGTGCAATTCAAGAAAGCTAAGGAGAAAGATTTCAAGCAAGCATCCATTTTCATGAAGGAGATCCATTGGAGGCCATTGAAGGATTCAAGCCAAAAAGGGCCCTTTTGGTGATCTCTCCATCCATCTTCTTCCAAAGCCCTTGTCAAGTTCAAGAACCCATTCAAGACTTGGTTTTGGAGATCTACAAGCAAGAGATTGAAGGCATCCTTCCATTCTACATTCCATGTTTTGAAGGATACTTGTGGATCCATGGGTTCAAATCCGCCACAAGGACATTACAAGCAAGGTGAATTTATTTGTTTACTTTGTTTATCTCTGCAATTTCAATTATATTATAAGGTTAATTCCAAAACCGGGGTTTGACCAAGGCAAACCCCTTTCCCCCAACAAACAAAAATTTTTCTTGTAGGTACAGGTTTGAGACTGTAAATCTGAGGCCAGATCTGGATACCCTTTTTGGATTTCATTTGGACTGTCTGAACAGGGACACTTTCAGAGTTGAGCAGATCTAGTTGGCAAAAGTGGTACAGGGTCGACCTTTTTCATAAGATGACATTGGAACAAAAAAATATTTCTGGGTTTTGTCCATCTCTCTGTTCCAGTTTGGCATCAACTATTGGTATCTCTAGAAATAGTTTACAAGTCTTATAAAACAACAATCTTTGATCTACCACTTTGGAAGGTTGGTACTTTCTCCTATTCTTTTCAATTACTGTCATTAATCATGTTAATAAATTAATTTATAGAATTTAAGATCCCCTTTCTTGGTCTCTTTCCAAATATTGGATTCATTTGTGTATTAACCCTTTGGGGTTGATCAAAATTGGATCTCCTGTTTTCATATTTGAGGGTGAAGGAAACGAGCATCTTATCTTCCCTTAATCATAATCAACACAAATAACAATTAACAATTCAAACCCTCTTAAACCATAATTCTCTCCTTTACATTTTGGTAACATATAATCAATTCAAACAAAACAAAAAAAATAAATTAAATTTCTTTATGTTACAGGAACATCAAGAACAATAGGAAGAATTTCACCAAGAAGAAGAAGAGGTGGGTGAAGAAGCTACCTCTGCCAGAGAGCCACCCAATAAAAAACAAAAAACAAAGCACAAGAGGGGGCAAGACAGGAAGAAAATGGTCAAGGCTATTATAACAGAACATGGAAAATATTTCAGGAAGCTGAAAAGGCAAATGCAAACAGAGCCCCAAGCTGAAGGACATGGGGATAATCAAATGGTGTTGTTTGGAGAAGTTGATGAAAGAGTAATGATGGCAAGTGAATTCATGAAAGATGATGAATTCATAAAAACTAAAGAATTCAAGAGCTTCTTAATCAAAAAGAAGTAGAAGGATTTAAGGAAAAACATAATCATAGGAGAAGGTCAGGAAGATAAAAATGAAGAGATTGTGAAAACTCTCCAGGATTATGATCCTGAGAGTGAATTGATCATTGTGGATCAAGCCAGATTGTTGGTACCGAACAATGGGGTGATGTTAATGCCAGTTTGGGACTTACAGTTCACTTTTATCATTGACAAAATTAGTAGGCAAGAGGACCCCTTAATGAAAAAAAAATTGAAATTGATGAGGTATTGAAAGGATCAGGGTTTGATCCTAAATCCAAGACTCTAGCTATTTGGTCATTGGCCCCTGCTACACAAAAGCCCCTAGTCATGACCATAAGAGAGGAAAAAAGAGAAGATAGGATAATTTGGAATATGCAAAACACTACTGACACTGAGATAGCTTATTTAATGACCCAAGTGTCTTTCATGAACCTAGCAGAGGTTGATGATTTGTCAAAAAGGTATGAAACAACTTTTGGCTAGATGATGGCATTGGAAAAGAAGCATGAGGAAACTGTGATTCACAATCACACTCTAGAGGAACAATTTGCAAAATTAAATGAGAAATTAGTGGAGAGTAAGAAAGAGAAAACTTTAGCCCCTCAGGAAATATTAAGAATTGAATCAGATGCTACCACTGAGACAAAATAAGATTCAACAATGGCAAAAGGCCAGGTCAAGGAATTGTCACAAGGACAAATCATAAATATCATGTCTATCATTTTACCCATACTTCAACATCTTATTGATGTTTTGAAGTAGAAGAATGATATAATATATACACTACATGGCTCACTACAAGAAGTATCAAGGATAGCTACTGAAGCTATGACATTCTTAGAGCCCACATTCAAGACTTGGTCAAGAAGAGACTGGATGATGGATAAACTAAAAACAACCATGTTATACAGTGATGATTTTCCTACTAAAATCACAGATACCATTGAAATAATCAATGAGGTAAATAATACATATGGTTTCTTCAATGACAAGGCTGACTTGATAAATAATAAATTGCAACTATTTGGTGACCAATGCCTCCCTTGATCCCAAAGATATATGATGAAGCTCGCATTCTGAAGCCACAATCTGATTTGACAGATGGATTTGATAGGATATTTAAAGATGAGGAGATGAAGCAGCACCTGGAGAAGGATGTAAATGCTAAATATTGCAATGAACTGATTGACAACCTCTTCAAGGTTGAGAGAGATATGGCAAAGTTTGTTTTAGAGGCCAGAACAACCATTGATGCCAGATGGACAGAAGTTGTGGAAAAGCTAGAACAGGTAAAGACTTTTGATTGGCCCACCGTGAAAGAGGTGAATAGCTGGGAAGCAAAGCTCAAAGGATGAGGAGGATACTATCAAACTACAACAACAAACCTTGTTCAGACTTCGCCAACTTTTGCCACCTATTTTTTGTTATAACTTTTGTTTTTATGTTAACTGCCAAATTTTCGTTGTAAAATATTTTGTAAATATTTCCCATGTAGTCCGTAGCTTGTTGCATCCTTAGCTATAAAAGGATTCCAAGTCTACTAGGAAAGGGATAGCCATTTTTCTTTTGGAAGTATAAGTTTAATATATAAACTCTGGTTTAAGACCAATACATTTTGAGTAGGGTTTTTAAATTACTATTGAATGTAATAGCAATCTTGATTATGAATGAAAATGAAATGCATCAATAGTTTCCAAGACATATGATGAATATTTTGTCTTAATTATGGTGTTATGAATTTTATTTAAATTGAATGCTCAAGGAATGTTCAATTTATACATCTGTTAGGCATATTTTGAAATAGTTTTAGGGTTCTTTCAAGGAAAGATTAAAATTGCCTTAGGGTTTTTTTAGTGAGATTCGGAACTTATAATGAATTTGATGAATTAATTTGTTATATGTGTGAGGATAGAAATATAAGATATATCTATGTTTATTATAGATTTTGTAGTTTTCTTAAATTCCTGTTCATGAGCAGATTGGTTAAAGCTATTCAGAAGTGACTCCATACCCTAGGATTAAGCACTGGTTTATTTTCCATTGAATTAGGTGACTATCACTATTAAAATTGATCTTTACCTTTATGTTTGATCCATTCAATAAATTTTACAGTGGTCAATCCCACTAATTCCATTAATATTCTACTAGAATAGTTTAGTGATTTGATTGTTCTAAGTTGGAAGGGTATTCCTGCCTGAGTTAATGGATCTCAAAGTGTAGAGGGTTTAAAACCCCTATTTTTATCATTCTGTATCTTGCTTGTTCAGTGTCTGGGATAAATAGAGCAAGCTCTTTGAGAGTATTTTTATGTCAGCAAGAAAAGGAACTAACAGAAAATGGTGACTCTACTGGGGACTCTTTCAAGAAATGTGTGAAAGGTTAGTCTGAAGAGAATATTTCTTATATATAGATTCCTTGGAGTCCAAGTTTTTAAATCACAAGTTGTGTATTGCATATTATTGAATCATATCCCTTAATATCATTATCAATGTGAATTCTCATTATTTTATTCACAAAATTTTTTTGGGTGGCGACTCTGAGTTATTGGTTATAGTGTTTCTAAGGGGAACATTAGCATATCAAGTTTGTGAGATTTCATTTTTGATAAGATGAGGAATACAAAAGCAAACACAAAGAATAACTCTCAAGAAACATCAGAGAGTGATGTTTCTAAAAATTCTAGAAGAAACCATTCTAGGAAAGGAGAATTTTATAATAACACTTCTTGGAAGCCTAGATCTGTAGGTCCCAGTGAGTCCTTAGGTACTATTCCTAAGAAAGAAAGAAATGAACCTTTGAATCCTGAGTCTGACACAACTGGTTATTTTGAGGATATATTAAACCCTAGACCAAAGAATGTATATCAATAAAAGGGGGAAACATCCTCCTATTTCAAGGGTATCCCTTATGAACGAGTTGAAGACCAAAAGGGAGACAATCTGATGAATATATATGATTCTTCTAGTTCTGATATTGAGGGAGTCCTTAGAGATAATGACCTTTTGAAGAGGAAATTAGATAAAATGCTACTTATCAAGAAAAAGAATGATGAGGCTAGAGAGGAACAAATTATAAATGCTATCACTAAAGAGAAAACTTAAAGAAGCGGGTTGCCCAATTAAAATTGGTAGCTGAGGGTGCAAATGAGGGATTTCATGATTTGAATAAAGAACCTTTTGGAGGTGTAGATACCCTGAGAAAAGAATGCCAAGAAAGAGAAGACCTTCTTAAGAAGGGTGTTTCCAGAGATACAAGCCCTATGGTGAGGCAAGTCATTAATTATAAAAGCCAAAAACCTCCTAAGTCTCAAATATCTACACAAAATGTATCAATAGCTAATACTAGACAAACAGATGTTGATAAAGGAAAACAAAAGCTCACTGACATTAAATTTTTTGAACCTAAGATTGAAGAGGGTATATCTCAGGATATGTTCTCACTTGATATGAATTAGAAAGGGCTAGAAAGGCCAAAGATGATATTGCAAAACAGTTGGAAAGAGAAGAATTAGAAGCTGTTGCTATAGAGATGAAAAGAAAGATTGCTTTCTTAAGTTCCCCAGTTTATACCAATTTTACAAATGATACCAATGCATTTACTAAAACCATTCCTGTAAATACCTCTAATATTCAGAATACTGGTGGTAATAATAATACCTAGACATATGGTGCAGCTCAAGGAATTGCATCACAACTAGGAGGGAGTGGGTTGAATAATACTAGTGGTAAACTAAATATAGGCATTGGTAATAGTGGCCACAATATTGGTACAAATTTCCAGAGGAGACCTATTCATTTAGAGAGATATAGGCAACTATTTTTTGATGGTATCCCTGGCCAACCAAACCCTATTCCTTATGAAGTCAGAGATAAGATTCCTAAATTCAATGAAAATAATGCCATAACTAGTGAAGAGCATCTAAAAGTATTTTCAGATACAATGAATGATTATGAAATTGGAGATGAAGATGTTGTGATGAAGTTATTTTTGCAATCCATGATTGAAGATGTAAGAGATTGGTACCGAGGATTGCCTGATAACAACATTTACTCATGGGATGAATTTGTTAGAAGTTTCAAAGAGTAGTATGGTGACAAGATAAACTCTGATTTCATGTTGAATGAATTCAATAGTTTGAATTTTTTTCTAATGAAGGCATTGCTGAGTTTAATGTAAGATTTAAAAAGGCCATGTATAATTTGTTCCAAGTATTGAGACTAGATTAAAATGTATGCATCACTACCTACTATAATGCTTTAGATGGGAAGACAACTTATTTTCTCAAAGATAAAGACCCCCAAACCATGAGAGAAGCATATAAGTTGGCCATAAACATAGGAAGCAATAGAAGAGCTTCTAGCAAGCTTGGTAAATGGGATGACAATAGACTCTAGAAAGAGTAAAAAACATAGTCAACTAAGAATCCCAAAGAGGAAGATAAAATGGATGCATTAGTAAGTGTGGTGAAAGATCTTACTTCCAAGGTAGACAAAAATGAAAAGGGATTTCAAAATAATAGGCCACAGTATCAAAGGCAAGATAAGACTTACAGGCTGTAAGATCTTCCCTATAAAACTTAATGGAAGGATGGAAAACCTGTATCAGAAAAACAAAATGATCCTAAAAACAAAGACATCCATGATCCATTGAAGAACAAAAATGCACATAATGTGGAAAACACTCCTTGGTGCATGACCTATAATATGCCTCATTCCCCTTATCAATGTGCAGTAGCTCAGGGCATGGTGGAGCAATGTGAAAATATTGGAACACAAGAAAGCCAAAGTGAGAAAAAACATGCAATAAATATGTGTGAACTTACCATTGAAGATGACAATGGTAGCTTAGAGGAAGATCTAGAATAAAATATGCCAATCACAGTAAATAATACAAGCACTAAATTAGAACATTTTCAATTTGGGATGCCTAGTGATGAAGAGATAAGATTTCTAACTATTGTTGTTGTGACACAAGAAAGAAGTTCATATCAGCTTAGGAATAGAAAGTTGATCAAAGTGGGAAACAACCTAATTCACCTATCATCGCAAAAGTCATAAGTGAAGAATCTACACAAGGTGAGCTGAAGAACACTTTGGCTAAAGAAAATAAAGCTACCTCTACTCATGAACAAAAAGAAAGACAATTAAAGGAGAGTAAAGGTAAGATATCTTCTGACAATGTCATGAGTTTACCGATCTTTGACATGAAGCAAGCTTTATCTTAGATGAAGGTCTCTGTCCCTTTACTTGAGATGTTTAAAATCAAAGAGCACCGAGAAGCAACCTTCTCATTGTTATCTGATTTGCCTGGTATGCGTGATAATACTGAGCTAAATGGTGAACTCAAAGGTGAGCAAGAAGAAAAATATGGAATCCCAATCTGTCTAGGAAACGTAATTATCCAAGAGCCAGATCAGATTGATCCTTTTTATGTAACACTGCTCACAAATAATATGCTACTAAAAAATTGTATGATGGATTCAGGGGCTACTGCTAATGTGATGACTTATACTATCATGAAGCAATTGGGTTTAGAGGTGGATACTTCTTGTGGTAAATTTTATGCCATGGACAATAGGGAAGTACCTGTATTAGGAACTTTGCAAGGATTAGAGGTAAAACTTGCTGCATATCTCGAGGTCACTTTTAAAATAAATGTTGTGGTTGTGGATTCGCCACCCCATTATGACATGCTTTTATCAAGACAATGTGTTGTAGCCATTGGAGGACATGTACAATTGGATTTCTCTTTTGCTACTATTTATGTTAATGGGAAAGAATCCAAACTATTGAGGGAGCCCAAATCTCTTGTTTATGTTGAAAAAATTGAACCAAACATGTTGAATTTCTTTGTGGATATAGATATGCATAATTTCAAGGTTGAAAAGATTCAACCACAATTGAAAAACACAGATCCCATAATAGAAGAATTAGAATTGCAATAGTATGGACAGTGGAAAATGTATTTTGATGGAGCATGCTCTAGAGAAGGGTCAGGAGCTGGTGTATGATTTGTCTCTCCATCAGGTATTACTTTCAAATACTCATTTTTGTTGTCATTTCAATGTACAAATAATACAGCTGAGTATGAGGCTTTTTTATTGGGATTAGAAATAGCAATCAAGCATGACATTAAATTATTAAGAGTTTTTGGTGATTCAGAGCTAGCTATCTCCCAAATTAGATCAAGATATGATGCTAAGAATGATAGGTTGAAATAGTATAAGCATGCTATATGGGATAGAATTGAATTTTTTGATGCATTTTCCATTAATTGGATAGAGATATCTAAGAATATCATGGCAGATCTTTTGGCCAATGTGGCCTTGAAAAATGATGATCTAACACTAACAAGAGTATTTATTATGGAAACCAAAACCAGGCCTGCCATTCCTAATAATGTATATAATTGGCAAGTCTTTGAAAGTGATGAAGATATCCTTAATTCCATTCAATGTGTGGACAATTATGAAGGGCAATTCATTGACTGTAATAATTTGATAGAGATTATTGATGGAAAAGAAACCATATTTGGCAATGAGATTATGTAGTTATAGACAAATGAAATTCCTAAAGGATTAACTCAATTAGAGGGATTGTTTATTGACAATGATAGTCATTTGTGCCAAAAATCTACAGCCAAGTTCGATGAATTTGAGTAGGTAAACTTGGGATCAGAATGTGACCCTAAGGTTGTATATATTGGAAAGAAATTGGCTCCTCATGTGAGGAAAAATTTGATTAGCTTGTTGAAAATATTCAAACATGTTTTTGCTTGATCTTATGAAGACCTTAAGGCTTATAGGGACGATCTCTTTCAACATGAAATCCCACTAAAAGATGATATTAAGCCTTTTAGACAAAAACAGAGGTCAATCAATCCTTTGCTGGCCCCAAAAATGCAGCAAGAATTGACAAAGCTCAGAGAGGCTGGGATAATAAAGCCAATCAGACATTCTTCTTGGGTGTCCAATTTAGTCCCAATCAGAAACAAAAATGGAGACATCAGGCTATGTGTTGATTTCATGAACCTTAATGTAGCCTCATTAAAAGATAATTATTCTTCACCAAACATGGAGGCAATGCTACAAAGGGTTACTGGATGTGATTTTCTATTTATGATGGATGGTTTTTCTAGTTATAACTAGGTGTTGGTTCAAGAATCTGAACAATTCAAGACAGCCTTTACTACCCCATGGGGTACATATGTTTATGTGAGAATACCATTTGGCCTGAGAAATGCAGGAGCTACCTTCCAAAGAGCCATGGATGTGGCTTTTATGGAGTTTGTAAATATAATTATGGTGGTGTGTCAAGATGATTTAACTGCGTATTCGCAAAAGGCCAAGGATCATTGTAAGCACTTGGAGAATATTTTTACTAAAGCCTTGGAATATGGGATTTCATTAAATCCAAAGAAGTGTCACTTTGCTATGATACAAGGTCAATTATTGGGGCATATAGTGTCCAAAGAAGGTGTCAGGATTGATCCTGAAAGGGTGGAATCCATTAACAAAATATTGCCCCCAAATAATATCAAAGGTGTTCATTCTTTCCTTGGGAAAGTAAATTTTGTGAGAAGATTCATTGCAAACTTCGCTGAAATAATAAAGCCCGTTGTTAAATTGCTAAAGAAAAATGCTAAATTTGAATGGGATAAGGATGCTTAGTCATCTTTTGATGAGATAAAGATAGCTATTCAGCAAGCACCTGTATTAAGATCTCCAAATTATGAAAATCCTTTTTCTATATTTTCTTTTGCTTCATTACATACAATTGTTGCAGTACTTTTGCAAAAGGATGATGGAGGTTTTGATCATCCCATAACATTTTTCAGTAAGTCTCTACAGGCAACAAAACTTAATTATGAGATAATGGAGAAACAAAAATATGCATTGGTCAAAGTAGTCAAGGTCTTTAGACCTTATCTAGTTTGTGAAAATATAATTGCTTATGTGCCACATGCTACAGTGAAAGATATATTGTCTCAGTCTGAAGTTAGTGGGAAAAGGTGTAAATGGATCAACAGGATCCAAGAATTTAATTGTGAAATTCAAGTCACCGAATTGGTAAGGGGTTTGGGTTTGGCCAAGCTAATGACTGACACAAAACATGGATCTAGCTCAATTCAATGATGTACAAATAGTAAATATGAATTTGACTAGTATATAATTGCAGCCATGGTATACTGATGTAGTGTTTTTTCTGAAAAATGGTGAATGTCCAGAACATATGTTAGATAATAAAAAAAGGACTCTAAATTTGTAGGCTCAAAGGTATGTCTTGATACGAGGTGATTTATTTTGGAAGAATACAGATGGAATTTTGTTGCTTTGCCTGGATAAATCACAATCTAAAAGAGTTTTGAGTGAAATGCATAGTGGTGTGTGTGGGGGGAATTATTCTGCTAAGACCACAACTCACAAAATAATTAGAGATAGATTCTATTGGCCATATCTTTTCAAAGATACTCAGGTGTTTGTAAAAAGGTGTAAACCTTGCCAAAGGTTTTCCTCTAAGATGAAATTTTCAAGAGCTCTGCCTTTAAATCCTATGACTATTGAAGCACCTTTTACCTAATGGGTCTAGATTTTATTTGTGAATTTACAAAAAAATCCATTGGAGACCATAGTTGGATTCTTGTGGTTACGGACTATTTTACAAAAAGGATAGTGTCAATTCCATCAAAAATGGCAACTAGTAAGGTAGTAATGGATTTCTTGATGGATAATATTCTAACAAAATTTGGTGTGCCCACTAAGTTAATCATGGACAATGCCATGTGTTTTATATCTAAGGAGTTTAAGGATTTCTGTGAAGACTATGACATTCTTGTATCTTATTCCTCACCATATCATCCTCAAGAAAATGGACAAGCTGAGTCCAGCAACAAAAGCATCATGAAAATCATTAAAAGACTTTTGGAGAAAAATAAAAAGTCTTGGAATTCAAAACTGAAGTTAGCCTTTTGGGTTGACAGGATAACAGTGAAAAGAGCAATAGGGGTATCTCCTTTTTAAATGGTCTATGGAACACATGAAAGATTGTCTTTAAACAATCTGTTACCAGTGTATAAATTTCTCCAAGAAGAAGAGTTTAAAGAACAAGAACCCATGATGGAGAGGATGGACCAATTGGTGGAACTAGAAGAGATAAGAGAAGAAGCACACAAAAGAAACATGAAACTCCAACAACAATCCAAGTGCCTTTTTGACAAAAGAGCAACTGAAAGAAAATTTTAGATAAATGATATGGTGCTGCAGTGGAATGCTAGAAAAGAAGAACAGGGCAAACATGGTAAATTTGAATCATTATGGATGGGCCCCTTTGTAGTCCAGGAATTTCATGGTCAAAATTATTATTTTCTAGAAGACCCAAGTGGTGAGATACAGGAATTTCCAGTGCATGGACAATTCCTAAAAAATTATTTCTCATGACATTTCTTTTTTCCATGCACAGTAGATTAGATTTCCCTACTTTAGTGTGGTTTTTGAGTGCGCATGTACAGTTTTGTTTTGGTTTCTGGTCTGTCTCCTAGAGTTTTGGCTTCTAATGTCAATTTTGCAATTAAATTTCCCTAGTCAGAGCCATTGTTAGCACTGCATATAAAAAAATTCAAATTTCCATGCTTTGGCAAATTTTTCCACGTCTTTTGATTCAAAATCCATGTCTTTTCATGTTAAAAAATCAATTTTGTGGTTAAGTTTTCAAATTTCCTTGTTCTAAGCTTTAGTCCCACACCTACCCTGATTGTTTAAAGTGTTTTTTTTTAAGTGAACAAGTGAGTGATGAGTCATTTTGGGTGTTAATCACGTAGTCATGGTCATAGATTGTTAAGTCAAGTTAGGTGTGGAAGTGAGCGACTTGGTCATTAATTTGTCTTAATCGCACAGTCGCAATGTAATTTTGAAGTTGGGTTATTAGTTTGTGACTGAGCGAGTTGGAATTATTTTGTATGTCTCTCACTCACAGGGGATCCAGTTCTATGTTAAAAGGTTGAGTGAGTCAGCGATGAGTTAAGTCTTTGTGTATCTCACAGTCGCAGTGGTCTTAGGTCTTTAACTTTTTGGTCCGTGACTAAGTGAGTGATGTAAGAGAAGGTCTATTTGCTCACTCGGGCTAAGTTATTATGCATATCATTTAAATCTGTAAGTGTGTGAGGAATTTAGATTTTAGTACCGCTCACTCGCACAAGTCTTAACTATTGTGTTTTTTTTGCAGAGCGAGTACGCGATACAGTATGTTTTGGTCATTAGATGGTCCTTGTCTCTTAGTCACATAGGAAGTATTCATGTGCATAAAGAGGCAGCGAGTGCATGACTAAGTGTTCAATTTTTTTTTCTCACTCACCAATGATTTGTCGTTTCAAGTGATAAGATCGTGAGTGCGCAATGAAGAAATATTGACAGTCATCGCTCAGCCGCTCATGGAAGAAGTTAAGTCAAAAGAGATTATTGAGTGAGAAATTAATGAATTGTAAACATTTGGTGAAGGCACTCGCTCAGTCACAAAGGATTCATTCATGAAGAAGCCTCAGCAGCGAGTATACGACTATGATAGAAAAAGGCCATCGCTCACTTGCTAATTCTTGTAAACTGAGATATTTTGTAGCATGAGTGAGCAACCAAGTAAAAGTGCATAATAAAAATAGTCATCGCTCACCCGCAGAGGTATAAAGACAAATTAGAAATCCATAGTGACTACGCAACCAGAAAATAATATATAATTGTTTTGAAGAACCGCTCACTCACTCAAGTGCAAATCATGATAAGTTAGAGGTCAACAAGTGTGCGACTGAGAAGTAATTGAGTAATAAAGATCATATCACTCACTCGCAAGGTTTCAAGGAAAGTAAAGTTTTGAGCAACGAGTCCGTGATTGATGAAAGTAAAAGTGATTCCGCTCACTCACTTAGGTATAAGTATAAAGCATAAGGAGGTAGTGAGTGCGCGACTACCAATTGATGAAGTTGCCAGTTAGGTCATCTCCTAGTCACGGATCATATGAATAAAAACAAAAATAGATCACGAGTGTATGACTGCTTAAAAGGAAATGCCTTGTCGCTCACTTGCAAAGAAAATTTTGAATATAAGAAAGGTACAATGGGTTAGTGACGAATTGACAAGTGGCTTATTTCAAGCTTACGAATGCAAAAAGAGAAAAAGTGTGTACACTTTTCTAGCAGGGATCATACAGTGTGAATTAATGGAAACATTAGTTACAGAGAGATGATTGCATGACACTGCAAGTGCGATAATTTGGCATTCAAGTGGAAAAGACGCCAATTTGATGGCTATAAGTATGAATGATTGAGCTTTATTTTGTACACTTCTTATTTCTGCGTTCTAAGATTTTCTGTGAGAGCGATAAAGCTTGTTTTTCTGAGATAGCAATTTGAAAAGGAAAGATGAGTCAAGCTACAACTAATGCTACATCATAGGGATCTAAAAAGAAGAAGGTTATAGCAAAGAAATACATAGAGGAATTTGTCAATTTGCTGCCTGGGACTTAAAATACAAATAGTGCTAATTGGGATGAATGGAAAGACAGATGGTGTCAATGCAGAAACCTAGTCACTCCAAACTTCTCTGGTAATACTCTATTCTATTAATTTTGGAATAATAGGATTAAACCAATACCTATTTGCAATCCCTAGGAGTTAAATATGGAAAAATTGATTGTGCCTGATATATATGTGGATATAGGGTTAGTTAGCAAAATTTCTAAGAATTATTGCCCAATAGCTAGGGTAATGAGAAAAAAAAATAAAGAGACCTTAGTATCCATAGATAGGAGATTAGTAGCAGAGGTCTTTGGGATCGCTGGTGCATTATGCACAGAGATTTAGCTAGAAATAATTCAGGTAGATTACAAGAAAATGGAGAAATTAATCAAAAAGTTTGATATGCCCAGATATATGCCCAGGGTGGATAGGAATTTGGTGAAAGTCCCAGATAACCTCAAACCACCTTTTGACTTATCCCTCTTTCACCACTATATAAAATGCACAGTATATGGCCTAACTAGAGTTTTAGGTTTTCATGGAGATTCAACAGTACCCCAGTATGTGCTCATGATGGCCATGAATATTCAACACACGAAGGTCAATACCAATTATGACTATGTGGGATACGTAGTTGAAGCTATACATGTTGCGTTGGTATAAATTCAGTCATATGCCCTTGTACCAACCTTTAAGCATTATTCTCATTTAATGTGCATGATTTTATATTTTAATAGGGAATCCATGTATAAAGAGCTTGAATTGTTTATTTTAGAATATGGTATCAATGCACCAATCCAAAGGTGGACGCAGGTATGGGACAGTTCATCAGTGAATTCATCTTTTGTATGCTTTTTAATTGGATTGTGGATCCAATTTTTGACTTACTAGGAAATGATAGGCAAAGGTTTCCAATTGAGGTTAGAAGAGTCTTAAGACCTTGGGAATTTGTTCCCAATTGGCCAATTACTCACAACTAGGGTGATTTTTTCTTCTTTGATCACGTTATTGTCATAAGGGTGTATGGTTGTACACAACCACCTCACATTCTCCCCAAGTTTGTCCCTCTTAGGGTGGCTTTCTTAGAATTTGTTTGGAAAATTACTTGGGTTGACAAAGAGTTTTTGGAAGGGCATAAAAAGGGTACTTTTGTCCCTAGGTTATGGGTTGGTTTTTATTTTTCTATTGGGAAGAAGGTTTTTGATCTAATCAATAATTTCCTAAAGCAATATAGAATTTCTCCAGCAATTGCTAGGTTTTGTGATCCAGAACAGTTTGTGAAAATAGCCCTGAAATCTATGACCTTGATGAGCCTATAAAATGTCATATTTATATTCCTTGTCTATAACACTTTAAACTATGTTTATAATATCTTTCCATGTCATTTCCATACATTACCAAGATTTATGAAGCATTAACTATGATTAATGATTTATTGATTAGCATTTGTATGTCTAGCTAGTTAATGCTAAATTATGATCAAATATTATGATAAATGGTTATTATTAAATAAAAAGTGTTTTGAGATTATTAACATGTTTTTTGTGAGATATTTGACTCATTCATGCAGCTGGAAAGAAGGAGAATCAAGTTGACACTTGTCAATATTTAGCAGTTGCTGGAAATGCAAAAAAAGTCAACAGGCAGTTTCAGTAAAATGAGCATATATCTCATTTTTATTTATGAAATCCAAATTTTATTAATTATTTGGAAAGATAAATAGGATAAAAAAAAACCCTTTTTATATTTTGAGTTAACTCATATTAGTTAATGAGAAACATGCATTTTAAGTTGACGACAGAAAAAGTGGCAACAGAAAAGACAACAGAAAAAGTCAAAAACTAGTTTCAGTAAAATAGGTGTATCTCACTCAATTTGTAATGAAATCTAAATTTTATTAATGATTAATAAAGATAAAAACATTTAGAAACAACCCTTTTAACCATTTGAGTTAATTCACAATAATTAAAGAGAAACATTCATCTAAAGTTGACTGAGTAAAAGGTGGCGAGTTTAAAGGCAGCAGTTAAGGAATGACTTCTAGTTTTATTTGAACTCTTCCACCTCTTGTTTATCTCGTGGATATAAATTTTTTAAAGTCAAAAAAATAGTGGATTAACTTATGGAAACAATAATTTATGATTCCTAAATAATTATGGCATGTATTTATGCATATTTGTACCCATATGTGTATACTCATGTTGTAAGAGTTTGAAGTGGATTAAAACACTCTCAACTCATTTCAGTTTGTTCTTTGTTAGTTTGTTGGGGAATAAGCCATCTCCTTGATTTTGTGGGAGAAATGAAATTTGTCACAAATTTTTAAGTTTGTAATAAATCCAACTCTCAAGCCTCATGTATATATATGAGCTCTTGCTTGAGTTGAGGGGATGATTAGATGATTAGGGAGTATCTAGTTTGTGCTAAGTCTTGTTAGTAGTGTCTTTGTTTGATTTGCAAGTTTGATATCAATTTATGTATTCATGGTGATTTTCAATAAGAATATGATTTTATAAATTGATCTTGTACTTTGAATATTGAATACTTGTAGCTAAGATTGTAGCCAATCAAGAAAAGGCCACTTGAGATACTATGACTCTATAATGTTTAGAGTAGTTTGGATTATAGTTTAGATGCTTAGTGTTCAGTAATGTGTTGTTTGAGATCAGTTATGTTGCAGTGATTTTGATTTCTATAGTTCTGTACCATCTACAGCCACTATGGTAGCAATTTACATAGTTTCCTACAGCCATTACTGTGCAGTTTCCTGCAGCCATTACTGTGTAGTTAGATTCATTTCCAGCATTGTTATGTTTTTATTTTTGCAATGATAGAATAACTCAAAGAATCCCATAGTGCATATAATTTGTAGATTCATTTCAATTATACATCCTCGGGTTGATAATTTAAATGTGCCTTCATGTTATGGAGGATAGCTTCTCGGTAGGATGTCCAATCCCTGAGTCGTGGTAATTGCTTAGTTTTTGATCCCTTAATGAAGACCAATAGACCCCTTGGCAAAAAATCAAAGATCACGAGCCACTAGATGATGAAGATATTTTCATAAACAAATTGGATAGGCATGAATTCCGGGAAAGAAGAAGGAAGTGGAATAACCTTCTCAGGGAAGAAGCTGAATGGCAAGAATCAGATAAGACTTCTTCTGGTTTTTTCCCTGACCTCCCATATTTATAGAGATTGGAGGAGATGCTCAAGTCTTATGATACATTAATGGCACAAGTACCATAGTTTAGTGCCGAAGATGTACAATCCCAAGGATCCCCAATTCCTGTTGTACTGCATGACCAGGAACACCAAGAACAACAACAAGAACATCAAGAACAATATGAAGAATTTCACCAAGACGAAGAAGAAGAGGTGGGTGAAGAAGCTACCTCTGTCAGAGAACCACCCAAGAAAAAACAAAAGACAAAGCATAAGACGGGGTAGGATAGGAAGAAAATGGCCAAGGCTATTACAAAAGAACATGGTAAATATTTCAGGAGACTGAAAAGGCAAATGCAAAAAGAGCCCCAAGCTGAAGGACATGGGGATAATCAAATGGTGTTGTTCGGAGAAGTTGATGAAAGAGTAATGATGGCAAGTGAATTTATGAAAGATGATGAGTTCATAAAAACTAAAGAATTCAAGAGCTTCTTAATCAAAATGAAGCAGAAGGATTTAAGGCAAAACATAATCACAGGAGAAGGTTAGTAAGATAAAAATGAAGAGATTGTGAAAACACTCTAGGATTATCATCCTAAGAGTAAATTGATCACTATGGATCAAGCCAGATTGTTTGTACAGAATAGTGGGGTGCTATTAATGCCAGATTGGGAATTACAGTCCACTTTTATCATTGACCAGATCAGGAGGCAAGAGGACCCCTTAATAAAAACATAGTTTGAAATTGATGAGGTATTGAAAGGATCAAGGTTTGATCCTAAATCCAAGACTCTAGCTATTTGGCCATTGGCCCCTACTACATAAAAGCCTCTAGTCATGACCATAAGAGAGGAAAAAAGAGCATAAAGGATTATTTGGAATCTGCAAAACAAGACTGAAACTGAGATAGCTCAGTTAATGACCCAAGTGTGCTTCATGAACCTAGAAAAGGTTGATGATTTGTCAAAAAGGTATGAAACAACTTTTGGCCAAATGATGGCATTGGCAAAGAAGCATGAGTAAACTATGAATCACAATCGCACCCTAGCGGAACAAATTGCAAAATTAAAGGAGGAATTAGTGGAGAGTAAGAAAGATAAAACTCTAGCCCCTAAGGAAATATCAAGAATTGAAATAGATACTGCCATTGAGACAATAGAAGATTCAGCAATGACGAAAGGCCAGTCCAAGGAATTGTCACAGGGACAAAGCATAAATATCATGTCTATCATTTTACCCATACTTCAACATCAAATTTATGTTTTGAATCAGAAGACTGATATAATATATACATTGTATGGGTCATTGCAAGAAGCATCAAGGATAGTTGTTGAAGCTATGACATTCTTAGATCCCACATTCAAGACTTGGTTAGGAAGAGACAGGCTGATGGATAAACTAAAAACAACCATGTTATACAGTGATGATTTTCCTGATAAAATCACAGATACCATTAAAATGATCAATGAGGTAAATAATACATATGGTTTCTTCAATGGAAAGACTAATTTGATAAATAATAAATTGCAACTATTTGGTGACCAATACCCTCCCCTGATCCCAAAGATATATGATGAAGCTAGCATTCTGAAGCCACAATTTGATTGGACAGATGGATTTGATGGGATATTTAAAGATGAGGAGATGAAGCAGCACCTAGAGAAGGATGTAAATGTTGAATATTGCAATTAACTAATTGACAACCTCTTCAAGGTTGAGAGAGATATGGCAAAGTTTGTTTTAGAGTCCATAACAACCATTGATGCCAGATGGACAGAAGTTGTGGAAAAGCTAGAATAGGTAAAGGTAGTTTATTGGCCCATCGCCAAAGAGGTGAAAAGGTGGGAAGAAAATCTCAAAGGATGAAGAGGATACTATCAAACTGCAACAATAAACCTTGTTCAGACTTCGCCAACTTTTGCCACCTATTTTTTGTTATAACTTTTGTTTTTATGTTAACTGCCAAATTGTTGTTATAAAATATTTTGTAAATATTTCCCATGTAGTCTCTAGCTTGTTGCATCCTTAGCTATAAAATGATTCCAAGACTACTGGGAAAGAGATAGCCATTTTTCATTTGGACGTTCAAGTTTAATATATAAACTCTGGTTTAAGACCAATACATTTTGAGTAGGGTTTTGAAATTATTGTTGAATGTAATAGAAATATTGATTATGAATACAAATGAAATCCATCAATAGTTTTTGAGAGATATGATGAATATTTTGTCTTCACTATGGTGTTCTGAATTTTATTTAAATTGAATGCTCAAGGCATGTTTAATTTATACATCTGTTAGGTAGATTTTGAAATAGTTTCAAGGTTCTTTCAAGGAAAGATTAAAATTTCCTTAGGGTTGTTTCAGTGAGATTCAAGGCTTATAATGAATTTGTTGAATTAATTTGTTATATGTGTGAGGATAGATATATAAGATATATCTATGTTTATGTTAGATTTTTTAGTTGTCTTAAATTCTTGTTCATGAGCAAATTGGTTAAAGCTATTCAGAAGTGACTCCATACCCTAGGATTAAGTACTAATTTGTTTTCCATTGAATTAGGTGACTATCACAATTAAAATTGATCTTTACCTTTATGTTTGATTTATTCAATAAATGTTACAGTGGTCAATCCCTGTAATTCCATTAATATTTTACTGGAATAGTTTCATGATTTGATTATTCTAAGTTGGAAGGGTATTCCTGCCCAAATTTATGGAGCTCAAAGTGTAGAGGGTTTAAAAACCCTATTTTTGTCATTATGTATCTTGCTTGGTTAGTTTCTGGGATAAATAGAGCAAGCTCTTTGAGATTATTTTTATGTCAGCAAGAAAAGTAACTAACAGAACCATCACATAGTCCTCTACTACAAATTGTATATCTTTCCTAGAGATATCCACCTTAGATTTCAACTTATGAGTAGCTTCAGTGATTGTCTTCTTCACCTGCTCTTGTACCTCCTTCATGGTCTAATAAAAATCCTTTGCATGGCCACTTCTATGCTCCATAGCTCCTACATCTTTGAGCTCACACACACACCTTGGGTGCATTCCATACACTATCTCAAAAGGACTCCTCCATATTATCCTATTCACATGATCATTGTATGCATATTCAGCTTGTGGAATTATCAAGTCCCATGTCTAACCATACTCCTTGGTTAGGCATCTAAGAAGGTTACCTAACACTCTATTGGTTAAATCAGTTTGACCATCAGTTTAAGGATGGTAAGCTAAACAAAATGAAAAATTTGTTCCAGTCTGCTCCATAGAGTCTTCCAAAAATGACTCATAAACTTCACATCTCTGTGAGATACTATACTTAAGGCTAGCCCATTTATCCTCACTATCTCCTTGAAAAAGGGATGATAAATATAGCTAGCATCATGGGTGGTCTTGCAAGGAATAATGTGGCTCATTTTTCTAAACCTATCTACCACCACATAGACAATGTCCAATCCAGTCTTGGTCTTAGGAAGACCCACAACAAAATCCATACTAATTCATTCCCAAGGTCTATTGGGAATGGGTAAAGGTTGATACAAAGCTAAATTACTAGCTCCTCCTTTGGCTTTCATACACACCACACATTGTTCCACATACCTTCTAACATCTCTTGGCAACCTGGGCCAATAGTAAAATCTTTGTACCAACTCCATTGTTTTGTTGATATCAAAATGTCCACTTAAGCTTCCATTGTCTTTCTCCTGAATGAGAATCTCTCTCATTGATCCTTTGGGAACACATAACTAATTCCCCTTGAAAACATTTCACTTTACAAAGTATACTCTTATAATTGACTATGAAAATGATTCTCAAATTTAAACATACCTTATGTGCTTCCGAGAAGTCTTCATCCTCTCCATAGAGATTCTTGAAACTCTGTATACCAATGCTTTGAAATTGGAGTTTTTTCACTATCAGCATCCTTCTACTTAGTGCATCTTCCACCTTGTTAAACTATCCCTTATTGTGCTTAATGGTAAATGTAAAGGCTTGTAGATTTTCCATCCACTTCAAATGCCTATTACTCAATTTCTCTTGAGTATTTATGTAACTAAGTGCCTGGTTATCTGTAAACACCACAAACTCCTTAGGTAGGAGCTAATGTATCCACTTTCTAGGAGATTGTACTAGAGCATATAGCTCCAATTCATAAGCATAGTACTTCTTCTTGGCTTCATTGAGCTTTTAACAAAATAAATCTATAGGTCTGCCTTCTTGTCTTAGTATTCCTCCTACTACAATTCCACTTGCATCACACTCCAATGTGAATAAATTATCAAATCTAGATAATAAAAGGATGGGTTGTGTATCCACTTGTTTCTTCAACTTCTTAAAAACCTTCTCCACTTCAAGAGTCCACTTAAACTTGGTCTTTATACCACCCTTAATGGTGTCTAACACTGGTGCACAAATGCCACTAAACTTTTTGATAAACTTTCTACAGAATTGGGCTAACCCATGGAAACTCCTTACGTCTTCCACTATGGTTGGTGTAGGCCAATTTAGAATAGCTTCCACCTTGCTTGGGTCCATCTTCAATGACCCTTGGGATACTATAAACCCCAAATACACAAGCTCTTGATTGAACAACTCACACTTTTGTAGATTAATGGATAACTTCTCCTCCTGCAACCTTTTGAGTACCATCTCCACATGTTCCAAGTGCTCCTCTATAGTCTTACTGAAGATGAGTATATCATTTAGATACACCATGACAAACTTTCTAGTGAAATCCTTGAGCACTTCATTCATGAGCCTCATGAATGTGCTAGGGGCATTTGAGAGGCCAAATGGCACAACTCTCCACTCATACAACCCATCAGTGATCTTAAATGATGTCTTCCTTTCATCCCCATCTTTTATTATAATTGTATGGTAGCCACTCTTGAGGTCCAACTTAGTGAAGTACTTAGACCCTCTAAGACAATCCATTAAATCTTCAATCCTAGGTATAGGGAACCTATATCTTATTTTGATCCTATTTATAGCCCTAGAGTCAGTGAAAAGTCTCCACCTACCACCTTTCTTGGATGCTAAGACCACTAGTATTGCACATGGACTAATTCTCTTTTGGATTAGCACTTGGTCTAATAACTCCTGCACTCGTCTAGCCACTTCTTGGTTCTTCTCTGGTGTGAGATTTTAGGCTGCCTTTTTGGGTAATGAAGCCCTTGGTATAAATTCTATTTGATGACTAATATATATTTTAGGAGGTAATGTTTCTAGTGTGTCATCACTAACTATGTCTTGGAACTTGGTAAGAAAGCCCTGGGCTTTGTTTGGTATAGGTGTCTGCATAGTTTCTTCCCCTTCTTTGGGTTGCACCATTATAACATATCCTTCACCTCCTTGCTGAAGATTGTTTATGAACTCTTTACCACTTATTAATAAGACACTAGGATTCTTTGACTGTGGTTCCTCCTCTGACAGTGATTGTATTTTGAATGTCCTACCATCCTTCTTGAAAGATATGGTGTTCTCCTTTCCATAATAGATGACTCCTTTGTTATATTTCTATGGTCTTCCCAATAGGAGATGGCAGACATCCATAGGCAACACATCACAAATAAATTTATCTTTGTATCCTCCAATGGATAATTCCACCCATGTTTGCTCATTCACAAGGACACTTTTCCCTTTATTCAACCATGTCACCTTGTATGGATTAGTATGGGGTATCTTCTCCAACTTATTCTTCTTTACTACTTCCTCTGAGATTATGTTATCAGTGGAGCCTGAATCCACTATAGCTTTACATACTTTTCCAAGTATCTTGCACCTTACTCTGATTAAGGCTTTTCTCTATTTTGGCTCCTCCTTGATTGGTTGTCTTATTAGGACCCTTCTCAACATCAAATTCTCCCCCACCTCTGACTCAATATGACTAATCTCAGGTGACTTGACACTCATTGTGTCTTCTTGAGCATATGCTATTCTCTTCTCTGTGTTAGAAGAAGTTGCTTTCTTAGGGAAGCTATAAGAAGGATGACCCATCTGTACACAAGTATAGCATTTAATGCTAGAAAATTAGGAATTACCTCTACCTTCTCCTCTTCCTCTATTAGAACCCCCTTGAGTTCCTCTACCTCTTCCATGACCTCCTCTAAGAGTGGTCTCACTGCCATGATCTACAATTTTATACTCTCCTTGGCTTCTCTAATCAGTCCCTCTGCCTTGGTATCCCCCTCTGTGTCCTCTTTGATCTCTTCCCCTTCCTCTATTCTTGGAAGTCTGATCTTTCTTTCTTCTACCTTTCTCTTCAATCTTTATGGCCAATTGATAACATTGGTGCACTATTTTGGGACTGAGAAGAGTCATCTCTTCTTATATAACCCATTTCAATCCATCAAGGTATCTAGCCACCTTAAGGCTTTCATCCTCGTAGACATTTGATCTCATGCATAGCTTTTGAAATTCCTTAGTTTAGGAATTAACATCAAGATCCTTTTGTCTTAAGCTCTTCCTCTTCTTGTGCAATTGGATTTCATAATCATCTGACATATATGCTTCCTTAACCTTGATAACCATTCCTTTCCAAGTTGAAATGGGTTTCTTTCCTTCTTTTTCTCTTTCTATCTGAAAAAACTTACACCATGTCAAATAAGAGCATCTAAGCCTTGATTTGGCCACCTTGCCCTTCTGAGCTTCTGTGACTCCATCACACTCAAAGTAATTTTTCATGCCCTCAATCTAGTCCATGACTAGATCTGCCTCCATCTTCCCACTCAATAGAGGTATTCCTTCAAGTGCCTTCCCACTCATAGCCTTCAATGCCTTCAAGAAAGGCTCCTCTTGCAATACAAGATCAGGTTTAGGGGTCTTGTCTTCCTCTGCAACCTCTTTACCCTTAGCTTCTTTCCCTTCAAATTTGTCACCAACTTCCTCCATTTTAGTCTTCACTTCACTCAATTCTTTCTCAAGTTGGGCTATCCTTTCCCTTAATATATTATTGTCAACTTATTTCTCATTGACCTTTTTGGCCAATTACACATTAGTCACCATGATTGTGGACCTACTAGTCTCACAATCTGACATGCACTAACAATCCCAAATAATTTGGGGCTCTGATACCACTCTGATAGGGAGATGGATGAACCACTCATTGATTCATTATCCTATTCTTCTTCTTGGATGACTTCTAGGGTTTCTACACTACACCTCTTGTAACCTATATGATATTTTCTTAATTAGGATTCCCTTGTTTACTTAGCCAACCTCACTACCATGAAAGCTTCTCCTATCAAGTCAACACCTTAAAGGCTTCTAACCTCCAACTTCTTTAATTGGTTTTGTAGAGGTGAGGAGGTGTCTTAAATACTCCTACCCAATCAACTAGGGGTGTTAAGAGTTCCACCTAGTTCCATTTCCAAGTCAATTTCACCAACTCTTCATAATTAGGCCTAAAAGGCTACTAGCCCAATTAGGTCTCCTTCCTTGAGAAATCAAGGATTTACTCCCAATCCTTCCAAAGAAACCCTTTTAATTTTCTTGGGATTCTTAGTTCACTTGCCTACCCCTCAAGTATTTTTGGGGTCTTGGGGTCACCACTGGCCGTACAGTACCCTAACCCAAATTGGGTGATTTTAAGGCTTTTTAGGCTCTTCTTGGCCCCTCTGCAACTTAGAGAGTTTTCAACTCACCAATGGATTGGTATGACTTCTCCCTCTTCACCATTTTTAGACAAGACTCTTGTATTCCAATTCTAGGAGTAATTTTTCTCTCATCTATCCACCTTTGCATTTGGTGCTCTCTGCACTTTGGTCTTCCTTAGCTGGGCTCATCACTGGATCACCTAGGGCAAGACATTGAAAAATAGCTCCTTGGCTCTTGAGGACCCCAACTCTTGAAATATTTACAACTATGGATCCTAGTCACTATTCCCAATGGGTCGCACATAATGCATGGTGGGAGAATGATCTAGAGATTCATCATTACACGTTGTCTGGACAAAACCAGTGATAGTGCAGGATACAAAATATTTACAAAGACTAACAAGAACTATACAAAAATCCTAATCTATGCCACACAAAATTAAAATAACACCTATTCTATCATATGCATGAGTGAAAGTGCTTAAACTAATCCATTAAAACCCTACTATAATCAAAAACTTCAATACTGTACACAATTCACATAGTTATCATTTCTTTCTCAAAAACCTTGTCCGTACACTGGACATCCAACCTTGCTTCTAGGTCAGGGTACCCCTTATATAGGGTGGTGAATTAGTTATCAACCCCTTATGGCTCCTCTTGGATGAGTTTCCCAAACTTGCAAAATGTTGTCGGAGCAACATTGCAAAATTGCAAAGTTACAAAATGCAACTTTTGCAACTTTTCCATTTCTTGCAAACTATACCAATATGCTTCATTCCTTTACCAAACTTCACCAAAGACCTAATGAGGGGTTGAAACATGATTCAAACCTACCCTAGACCCTACTCACCTCATGATGAAATCATCACTATGTATTGTGCCAATTAGAGGGATTTACAACTTCTTAGCCCTAATTGCACTTTGAGAAGGTCCTAAGACTCAAAATAAACAAACTCTAGCTTACCTACTCTATGGTCAACATGACCATCAGCTTGAATCAAGCTTACACAAACAAAAATTCCATAAGGAACACACACCACTAACCTAAAATAGATTTCCTAAGACAAATTATGGGTGCTCTTGCACCAATTGGACTCTTATGTGGTCGCACTCTCAAGAAAACTATGTCCCCAATCATGTAGACCCGATTAGTCCTCTTTAAATTTGCATACTTTTTATGTCTATCCTGTGCCTGTCTAAGATACTACCCAATCAAAGCTACCTACTGCTCCATCTTCTAGACTAATTGCAGTCCGAAAGCTACCCTGTACTCAATCCTATCCCAACTCAAAGGTGTCCTACAAGATCTTCCATACAAGGCCCAATAGGGTGGCATACCCAAAGATGTATGATGCCCATTATTATAGGAAATCTCAACTAAATGTAGCTACTCCTCCCACTTAACCTAATGGTCCATAACATACATGTGAAGGATATCCTTTAACACTTGATTGAACCTCTTTGTTTGACCATCTGTCTCAGGGTGGTAAGTTGTAGTGAAATTGAGCTTGGTGCCCAAGGATGACTACAAATCTCTCTAAAATGATGATGTAAAGAGACAATATCTATCGTAGATGATCTTATGAGGAGTGCCATGAAGTTTGACAATATCTTGCAATAAAACCTGTGCTATAAAATGGTACAAACGGGTGAAAAGTGGGCAACTTTGGTCAACTTGTCAACTATCACCCTAATGGCATCATGGTGATGAGATGACATGGGAAGACCAATAATAAAGTCCATAGATATGTCATCCCACTTCCACTTGGGTATCTCATGAAGCTAAAGAAGTCCTCCAAGATGAAAATATTATGCCTTAATCCTCTGGGATTCAAGGCATCAGGCTACTAACTCTGCAATGTGTTGCCTCATGCCTGGCTAATGATATAGTTGTCACAAATAAGCATGCATCTTCTTCACTCTAGGATTCACTGCATAAGGGAATCTATGGGCCTATAGCATAATGGTATCACACAATCCCCCATAAGAAGGTACATAAATGTGTCCTTTATGATGTAATAGTCCATCTGAATCCAAGGAATAATCTAAAAACTTCCCCTTAAGGGGTCTCTGTGATCGGAAAAATTGACAAACCTCAACATACAACTCATCCTCCTATAAATGATGTAGTATATGACCTCTCAAATTTGTGTCAGTGGACATAGATGAAAGCTCATGTCACCTCCTACTCAAAGCATCTGCCACTACATTCTCCTTCCCCTTGATATAATGTACATCAAAATTATACTTGCATAAGAACTCCATTCATCTCCTTTTCCTAGCATTAAGGTTCAGTTGAGTGAATATATACTGCAAAATTTGATGATCAAAATGAAGCTCAAATTGATTTCCAAAGAGGAAGTTTCATCATCGCACTAGGGCATGTACCACTGTTGCAAGCTCAAGGTCATGGGTAGGGTAGTTGAGCTCGTGAGTCTTAAGTTTCCTAGACTCATATGCTATAGCTAGCTCACCCTGCATGATTACTGCCCCCAAACCATCTAAGGAGGCATCTATGCAAACCAAAAAATCTGGTGAAGGCTCTGGCACTACAAGAATAGGTGTGTTGGTAAGTTATTTATTGAGTTCTTGAAAGGCCCTCTCACACTTCTCTATCCATTCAAATTTATTTCCCTTTCACTGAAAGGATGTAATGGGATGAGCCACTCTAGAAAAACCTTCAAAAAATCACCTGTAATATCCTGTGAGACCCATGAAACTCCTAACCTCGGTTACAATGGTAGGTGCTGGCCAATTCATAATTGCATCAATCTTTGATGGGTCCAATAAGATCCCATCACCTAATATAACATGGCCTAAATATATGACCTCTAATCTGAAGAAGGCACACTTTGACAAGCTACCATACAACTGATTATCCCTCAAACACTGTAACACCTGCCTCAAGTGCTCCTCATGCTCCTTCTCATCATGAGAATATATCAATATGTCATCAAGGAACACTAATAAAAATGTGTCAAGGAAAGTGTGGAATACCCCATTCATGACACTCATGAATACCACTAGAGCATTCATAAGACCAAATGGTACAACTGTGAACTCATAATGTCCATATCTAGTCTGGAAAGTTGTCTTGTGGATATCACTCTCTATAATCCTCAAATTATGGTACTCTGATTTTAGATCTATCTTGGAGAACACGCGGGAACCTTGTAACTGATCAAACAAGTCATCAATCCTAGGAAGTGGATACCAGTTCTGAATGGTTAATTTATTCAACTGTCGGTAATCCATACACAACCTAAGAGATCCATCCTTCTTCTTGATGAAGATAACTAGTGCACCCCAAGGAGAGACACTAGGACATAAACTAAGTTTTCACCCTTTTATAAAGGAAAATGATAACAAAATCAAAGCTATTCAAATTCAATAGTATAAAAATAACATTTATGTTTGGAATTTGAAAATGGTGTAAACTAATTAAATGTGTTAAACTGGATGAAGTTTATGATTAATATTTTTAATAATTTTTGGAATAAGAATTGATATGTTTTTTTAAAAAAAAATTTAAAGATAATTTTTTAGGTGTTGAAAAATCCTAAAAATTAGGGGTCTAGCTCACACCAAAAAATTATATGTAATTAAACATTTTTTTCCCTTAATTTAAAAATATGTTATAGATGACATATATAGCTAGTGCATGAAGAAATAAAAATTGGTTTGTGACCTATATTTTCTCTTTTATAACCATTCAAATTCCAACTTACCTAAAATCGACAGTTCTCATCTCCCACCATATTTTTCATAACAAATCTATCCTAATCAAAATAAGAAATATATATTCTTGAAGAGGACTTTCCCCTCTAGTGCAGAATACTTATTTCAAATTTATCTAATATGATTTACTATTTTTTTATCTTTCTCCGAATCAACATCTCCTTGACTGTTAAACTACATACTTGCAATATTTGTTAATTACAACATACTATATATAATTAAATCACTATAAAATCTATATCAGGATATTCTTGACTCTGATCTCTACAAAAGGGTGTTTTGTATTTTTTTTAAATATCATTAAAAATATTAGGAGTTATTAAAACGCCAATTTTTTGAAATAATTTTATTTTAATGGTGATTGGACCCAAAGTGGTATAAAAAATGCATTTAATAGACATTTCCAATTGGAAAAGTTAAAGCACTTATCTAACATAGCTAGAATGAATCTCGCTAGACCATATGTTTGACAAAAATTAATTTTTAGTTAGAAATACTAAAATTCAGTTGTTCTGTTAAATTGGCCTAAAAGGTGACACCTGATTGTACTTTTACCCCAAGCTCAATAGGAGACATCCTATATGGTACTCTAGATACTGGTGCAGATCTTGGAATGAGGTCTACATGGAAGTCAACTTCTCTATGTGTAGGCATACCAAGTAGTTTAGATGAAAACACATATGCAAACTCATGTAGCATAGGATGATCATAAAGGGAAGTTTCATTATCCTCTTCCTCTTCCCTATCACTAATAGTGATGACAAATAATTAGCACCCTTTTTGCATGCTCTACTTAAGGTACATAGTGGAGATCATACATATGGATACCAGCCTCTGAATCCATAAAATCATTTTAGCAATGCCATTATCATCCAAGTACTCTATCCTCTTCTAATGACAATCTAACTTGGCTATGTGGGCATAAAGCCAATCCATGTCAAGTACTATACCATAAGATCCAAGAGGTGTAGTGTAGAGATCTTCTATGGTAGTCATATCACCAACCTGTATCTGACAATCCTTAACCAAAGAGGTAACAGATACTCTAGATCCTGAGGCTAACTCTACATCTTAACTAACCTCTTTCCTAGATGCCACTAGCTTGCAACATTCCACAACTAATAGAGAAATAAATGAATACATAGCACTAAAATCAAATAAAATGGTAACACTGCTACCTCCAACCATACCAGTGGCATCAATAACCATAGCCTGGTGCTCTACCTAACGGTTATCCACCGCTACAAAAACTTTGTGAGACCTACCCATATCCCTAACAGTGGGCTCTGATGCTATTGTGCACTGACTACCTGGATGTGGGCAATCCCTACCAAAATTCCCCATGGAACCACAAGTGTAGCAAGGTCCTTGTGACTATATTTGTACACCCTAAGGTCTAGTTAAGTGTGACACTTCTATCCTACAAGAGCACTAAAACCACCCCTTGAGGACTGTTGAGTCCTAACTGGGGGTGTGGATGATGCCTCTGACCTCCGGTCCTTTCTAGTACCTTGTGCTTGCCACTTTTTGGACTTTGAGCATTGTTTTCCCTAAGGAGTCCTCTGTCTCTATCCCTATTGTGTCTACTATTGAGGTTTAGGGGGTTTGTAGGATCTCGATGAGTGTTTATAGTTCCCCTTCCAATGGGATTTCTAAAAACTTGAAGATTGGGGTGTGGGATTTTGGTTTTGTGACCGATCTTTTGTGTCATGTGCTCTTCCATAAACCTCCTCATCTATAAGATCATTTTCCATGACTTTATGAAGGTTCACTAGTTCTGACATGTGCACTGGGCCAGATAAATATGCATTCAAAACCTTGATAAAATGGTTGACTCTGAGCTTCTCATCTCTCATGTAGTCCACACAAGACAATAGCTCAAGAAACTTACTCTCATACTGCATAATTGTGAGACCCCTTGTTGGAGGTCATGGAACTCATCTATACGATGTTGCCTATAATGCTTTGATAAGTATCTATTCCTAAATCTATCTAGAAAAGTGTCCCAAGAGAGGGTGTCAATGGCTAGGTTACTTTTGAATTCCTTCGGCCTCCACCATGTAGAAGTAGTACCTCTCAAAAGGTGAATAAAAAATCATTCTCTAATGTTTCTCCCATAAGGACACAACCTAAAGCATCACTCCAAAATCAGGAGCCAAGCCTCATACTGAAAAAGGTGGTGGCTTAAGGTGTAGAAGTTCTCTAATCTAGTCCCCTATATCTCGAGGTGCTCTCTCAAACACTCAAGCCACTATCTCTACAGGTGGCTCTGGCATATGCACTAACTCTCCCTCAAGATCTTCCTAGCCCTCTAAAATCATAGGATGAGGAATCCTACTGTTCTCTTGGGCCACTCCCTCTGATTTTGCCTACAAGCCTCCTGGTGGTATCATATCCAGGATTATCCCAATAAAGTTCTGAAGTGCATTAAGAACATCCTGGTTTGGGTGGTTATTCAGGAGGTGGTCTTTGCTCCTCTCTAGCACCCTCTATTTCCTATTCTAAATGATCCAGTGTCAAAGGGGCACGTCTACAGCCTCATCCATGTGCGCAAGCTTGCCGCATCATCAAAGGCCTCCTACACAAGCATAGGAGGGTATAAGTTAAAATATGTATTATAGTTTGAATGAAATGTTTAATGTTTTTACAATATTTTTTGAGTTAAAACATAGTGGTTTTAAGGTTCCAAGTGTTGCAACCTGGCTCTAATACCAAAATGTCATGCCCAAATTTAACATCTAAAAACACAACAAATTTTTTTTTTAAAAGAAAGATAATGTAGTGTTGAATTGCAGATGCGAGGTTCCAAAAGTTTTTAAAGCTAGCTACTATGTTTACATCGTTAATGAATTAGGTTACTTTAATAGGTAGGTGGAAAAAATTTCTATTAGGGTTAAGTGGAATCATGATGACATGTAAACATCCCTCAACCCATGTGTTAAGTAACTAGGTTTAATATTTTAAATCACCTAATTTGGTTCTTTACCCCTAATCAGTTTGAGAAGGGAATTTAAATTAATGATATGATTATATTGGTACCCAACTTGTTAAAATTAAATTCCCCCTTAGGATGGATGTCTTAATGATCATATAATCAAACATTATTGAAGTTTATAATCCCAATATAATTTAGATTAATTACTCTTTTAATAGAGTTTGATGATGTGAGAATTTACTTAATATAATTGATTACATTTGACTAACGATGCATTACTGATAAATTTCTCATTCCAATGTTGAGTATTAAAGTCCAACCTTTGTTGATTAAATTGACTGATTTAAAATAGTAATATTTATTATTTCATTAAACCCATAAATAAATTTGTTCAACAATTCGCCTATATAATTACTATATCCCAATAGCAATAATATATGATACATTATTTAATTTAAGTTTGATTGAACCCTATTAAATTTTATTTAATGAAAATATAATATCCATAGACTAAGTTTATTAAAACTTATCATTTAATATTCTTTAATAATTACACCCTTTAAAATGTCACTAACCTAATATATTTGATTATCTATTTAGAAATCAATTTAATATTCGTCCATAAGATAAGCGATCTCTTTAAAATGTGCTATTTAATTAATTATTTACATTTCAAGGGCTTCATTTAATAACCCATTTTACTTAATACTCCACCATAATCTAACAAATATCATTTTTAAAATTCTGGTTAGATATTAGTTTAATCATTAAATTATTTGAAAAGTGCCTTGATCAATGAATTCAATTAATTAAGTTAAAAAAAGGCTCCACCAAAAATCAACCTAAGTTATTAAAAAAAAATTCTCTAATGAAGTCAAAAGCCAAAATAAAAGAAAGAAAAAGAATTCCGTCCCAACACATTTAAATTTCCATTAAAAACATTATTTAAATAACAACTTGCACAACCCTAACCCTAATTTTAAAATTAGGGTTAAGGGGCAGTTTTTTTCAAAACCAAAATGATGTTTCTAATTTCATTTCTCTTCCTCAATTCTTTCCCTCTTTCTTCTAAATCCCTATTTCTATACTTTTTTGTTTCGTCTCTTGATTTTAGTTGTAGGTATGAAGAAATGATGGAGGCCATGGAAGATTCATCAAGAAGATATATATATATATATATATA
>MU224741.1:320459-341938 GCA_018584345.1 Thuja plicata
AAAGCTAGAAAATATATTTCCAAAATACATGGGTATTATATATATACATACTAGTTTTCACATTGACATTTGAAGAAATCAGAATTTTAACCAAACAAAAAAAAATAGAATATATTCACATAGTTAATAATAAATATATCTACGTGTGTGTGTGTACAAACATATGCATAGATTTTAAATGAGAAGTATTTAAAAAGTAAATAAAATACTAAGACTTTAAATCTGCATACATGCAATAGTTCTTGAGAGATTTTTAATAAAATAAAACAAAATAAAAGATCTATTAAATCTGCGTACATTTATTTTCATGAACAATAATTTTAATTCGAATAAGAAAGCCTATTTACTTCTATATTCTAAATATGATAACAAAATAACACACACACACACACACACACACACATATTTTCAAAATGAACTTATACAAAGAGATTATAAGGATGAAAATAAAACTTCTTTTCTTTTCTTTGTATTATTCCTTCACAAAATACATAGGTGATAATGTATACAAATTTCCTTCTCTAACTACATTCCTGTTCCAAATATTTTGGAACTTTTCAAATAAAATTAGCAAAAGTTCTTCATTTCACTTCATGAAAATTACAAGCATCTCTCTTTTTTATAGGAATGTTTACGAGAAAAAACTGCCACATTGGTCACATAGAAAATAATAGGATTAAGGATCTACAAGTCCTTTCAAATCAATCCTTTTTCTTCTTTTCTTCAAGGGTACTTGATACAACAAGAATCCTGCAATAAGATAAAAAAAATTATAGACCATGGGATTCTCACCTCATAGACTAGGCCTCTAAGAGGCCACCCCTAAGCTTGGGGAACCAAAAGTAGGTAGGTTACACACACACACACACACACACAATAGAAAAAGAAAAGAAACAAACACACAACAAGTTTCCCAACCAAGGCTTCAATAATGGGTCTCACAATGACCTTAAAAATGGGGTAAAGTGGACCAAGTATACTATGGCGAGAAAGCCAAACCAAATGTAAAAGAAAAGCATTAACAAGGCTTTCAAAACTAACTCCTCAAGAGAACTTTCCATTATCACAATTTCAACCCTTATAACCCCCAAGGTAACAAGCCAAAGCTACACCCTTATGACCCCGAAAAGAAAGCAAGGAATGACTTCATGGATCCCATACTCCATGTTTTCTCCCTCTCCTCTTTGAGGAGAGACTCTACACCCATTGATGGTCATAAAACCCTTCACCCCCAAGGCTAATCTTCCCTCCCAAGGGTGAGTGGACCTTGAGACTCCCAAACACAAAATATATGCAACACACCACAACACAAAAGAAGACTTACAACACAAAATGGAAGAACACATAAACATCCACTACAACACACTCAAAATATACTAACATACTTCAACCATTTTCATATATAAAATATGAGAAATCAAGAGTATGGAGAGAGATCCACCAGCCTAAGTCCAATCTTAAGGAAAGTAGTTGAAGATGAGCTCCTTTTGTCTAAGCCCCCTTCTTCCAAAGCTTCACTAATTCTAGACAAATCTCTAAGATAGAGAGTGGGTGTTCAAACTCTAAACAATGGAGGGTCTCCACTAAAAATGCCTCTACAACTCTCTTGGAAAAATGTAAGTCTCTCATTGGTTGGTCTTCCTTAATATTCTTAAAAACTTACCAAAAATAGATTCTAGAAAGGTAACTCAAAAAGTGATCAAAATCCTTGCACCCAAATGGAAGGGTTGTCTAAGAAAGACCATGCTTCCAAAATTTGATTTTCGTCCATCTTAAAAATACAACTTTTGAAAGGGTCTTTTAGTCAACTAAGAGTTGTCCTAGGGTTAAAAATGACCCTTTCCCATACATATATCAATTGGGTTTCTTCAAAAAATAACCCAAACACATTCCTAAATACCTTTCTAACCTCCCAAAAATCTACTTAAAGCTTACCCACGCAATTCAAGTGAATAGACCATACCTAAAGCTCTCTAACCAAGAGGTTCACATGGGGGTCCTATATTGTACTTACCTATTTTTTTGGGCATCCAATCCTCACGTGGACATGTCATAGCCAAATGTACACAATACAAGTGTCAAGTGACACACATATTTTATACTTCACAAGACACAAGACATTTCCACTTGAGCACACACATAAATAAAATTACAATTTAAAATTTAAATAAACACATTCAAGCTCATAGGTTTACAAAATAAACACAATACAATGAGGTATTGTCTCTTATTAGAGGTAACCTTGGCTTGTACTGAATTCACATTTACCCAAACTTGGTTCCTCAATTTATTACCATGGTCATATTCCCTACACACTTAATCCAAATATCAGTAGTCCAAGGAATTACAATAGATAACATACATAAAAATAGTCATCATTCAAACTTTTACAAAACATCTTATTCATCATATAACTAGTTTTGAATTCACATAACATAATCAATTTATCTATTTACTCATGAAATCATATATACTCATAAACAACATTTAAGCATATAACTTTGAAATCATAGTACAAAAATCACATTGCATCATTATTGAATCAAATAACCATTTCCTAATTAATCACATAAGCATATATAATCCATCACATATTCATTAAATCAAAATAAACATAAATACAAATCCATAATTGTATCATAAAATAATCATCATGAGCATAATAAGATAATGTGTATTTAGAATCTAAAGTGATAAAATCCATGCCATAATGTGTATAAACCATAGTGCATCAAAATGAAGTATCATATACTAAATCTATCATAAGCAAAAATTGAAAAGCTATGATGGGCTAAGGGTGAGGCCTCACATCCTCCCCCTAGGCATGAACTTCCTCCTGGAGTTATTCAAAAATATGGGGATACTATGCTCTCATATGTTCTTTTTCCTCCCATGATGTTGTAACCTAATCATAGCAATCCCACTGGACCCTAACCTGGTCCAGATATCGGCCTCGAAGAGCCAACGTCCAGCATACCAAAATGAGAGTGGGCTCCAAAGATAGCTTCCTAATGACATTAAGTTTTTCCATTAGTATAATTAAGTGAAAAACATGATAAAGGTCATCAGTATAGGCATAACCGATGGATAGCACAAAGCATACCCGACGAGATAACAATACTTGACATTAAAATGCTAAGTATAAAATTACTCGATGAACACTAACAAGTGCCAAACCAATGACTAGCATAACCCATGGTACATTATTATGAACATCACCTATAGAGAAGAAAAGACAAGAAACTGATGAACAGTTAAAATAGGGACACCGATGGAGAAGAAGCCCAACAAAGCAAAGAATGAAAGAAAACTGATAGACTGACAGAGCAGCCCGACCATCAGAATCGACTGTCAGTTACAAAACCCACAAAATTTGGATCTGACTTTCCATGTCAGATAAAACATTGTAATTCTATTTATAGAGTTTTAATTTTTTTTAAATCATTACTTGAGGGTCAAGAAAGTATATTTTAAATGTTTTAAAGCATCCTAATGGATCTAAAATATAACTAACCAAAGATCAAGGTCAAGTTGTATACCTTGGATCTAGATTTAACTTGTAAAACGTGAATCAAGAATGGACCTAGAAACTAGTATAAATAGATGTTCAATCATTTGTAATAGAAAACTTTGGAAAATGACTATAGCCACAAAGAGCATCTAAGAAGCAGAAGTGAATTCATGCAAAGTTTAGAAAAAGATCACATCAGTTCTCAAGAACACAGACAAGGCTATCAATGAACAGAGACAAGCTATCACTCAATCACTCAAGGTGATTACTTATACATTGTAAGCTTCATAGGATCTATTATCAGCAATTAGAGATTTCATATACTATCATATCAAAATTTATATTGTAGTTTTATTCTAACAAGTGCATCACATCTGAAATCCTTTAGTAGAAGGTAGACTTAACAGTTCTTGATAAATTTATTAATAGAGTGCACACTTAACAGTGTTGCTAAAGCTTCAAATGAAGTAGATCCTAACAGGTCTCCACTCTAATACTCCTAATAGGTTAGATCATCAGATGTGAATAAATTGTAAGCCTTAATCGGCTCCCTCCTTATCTACAGATAGTGAAGTTTTGTGGGTGACATCCCCACCATAGTTTTTACTTCCTAACAAGAGTTTTCTGCGATATCATATCATATGTTATGTGTTATTTACTTTCATGTATGTTTCTTGAATGTTTACACATGTAAAGAACTTATTTTATGATTTCACATACATAAAGATGAACAAATAGATAAGAATATATACAAATTTGATGACAAAAATATTAATGGGCCAATCACATAAAAAATTTTAGAGGTACTGATTCACTCCTCCCCTCTCAGTACATCATTCCAGTAATTCCAAAAATTGGTATCAGAGCTAAGTCTCTTTCTTGTAGAGCTTAAAGACTTAAGAGAAAAGATCAAGATAATGGAAAAGTATAGACTGGACAAGACTATTGAGAATGAGTAGTTACAAATTTAGATTTACTATGAGCAGTACAAAGAGGCGAGAGTAAGTATGAGAAAGTTGCTTGATGAGAGAAAGATTATGGAAACTAGGCTTAATAAAAAATATTATCAAGAAGAGGAGATCCCAGATTACTTCAACTTAGCTGAATCAACAACAAGCAAAGCTTCAGACACATGAGTAAAAGAAATCACAAGTCTACAAGAAGTCAATCTACATCTGACAGAGAAAATCAAGATGTTGCAAATTGGTCAAGAGACTTAGATGTTAAAATGGATTAATGTCATGAATGACTCAAAAAAACCTAAATCAGAGAGAAGATTGGCTGTTGATGATAGGAGTAAAATCACAAAGAAGCTACAAGAAAAATAATTAGAGATTCAAAGACTTACTGATCATCACCATGAGATTACTAATTAGATTATTCTTATGAGTCAAGAGGCAAACAGATTAAATAATGAACTCATTGAAAGAATACATATCATAGGTGAGCTAAGAGAAGAGAATGAAAAACTAAATTATGAAGTCAAAATTTAGAATCAGCACAATGAATTAATCAAGAAAGCTGAAGATAGCAATAAAAGAATGGATGATTTTCTTGACGGACAAAGAACAGTCAACAACTAAACAGGTGTAGGGTACACCGACAATGGAGAATCATCTAATCAATCATATCAAAGGAATGTTTATGCAACTTGAAAGACAAAGAAGTTTTCATGCAATCACTGTGGAAAACCAGGCCACACCTCATACATTTGCAAAAACAAAATGAAAGGTATTCCCCAAGCACAATCTACTTTCATTGGTAATTGTTATAAATGTCACAAGAAAGGACACAAGGCACATGAATGCAGATCCAAGGTGAAAAAATCCAAAGAATGAAACCTACATGGAAGAGTACTGTCCCACCTACAAAATAAATGGACATACACATTAGGAGTGCTGGAAAAAGAACAAGAAAGAATGAACACCAAAAGAACCTGATAATGGCTATAAACCAAAAAGAGTTAGTAACTCATATGTTTGGGACTATAACCCATGGGTAAACTGCATAGCATGTGGAAGGTATGGTCATATATCTGCCAGATGTATGAGAAAATGGACTTGAAGACCAAGAGGATGGATAAATCCAGGTATGGCATGTTTACATTGTCATAAGGTTGGACATGTGATAAAATATTGTGAAGATCGACTGATAGAAACAAGCACTTATCCTAATGGAAACACCATTGATGACATCAAGAAGATGAGAAACAAGATGTGGATAAAAGATACAAACACTGAAGGTGCTGGAACAAGCAATGAAAATGATGAAACCCCATCCAATGGATCTAGTGGCATCACTATTCCCAACTAAGTTGCACAAGTAAGTATGGAACTGCATTATGACAAGTTATATTATGCATCAATTCCATTACACATTGATCATATTGACAAAATTAGCATTATAGAAGATGCACTATATTGTTACTTGTAATGTTATTGAAAAATAAATTCCATCGGTTAAAGGGTACAAATAAGCATCGATGAACACACATAGAAAAGTTGACACCACTTACCAAAATGTATCAGGCATTACACAAAATCCAAGTTGTTAAGTATAACCGACAAACATCGATGATCTTTGAGCCAACAGAAGTAGTCATCGCCATTTTATCGAAAAGCATCGGTGAATTCACCAAAGTTGCTAGCAACTCTAACACTTTGCGCCTACACCAAAGATGTTATTTTTGTCTCAACTGACAAACTCAGTCTTTGTATACCTACGAGTTGTTGAGCATTAATGACAACTTAGGGCACAAAAGTTATAAAAGAGCGACAAAAGAACTCATTTTCCACCCACAATTTTTGAACAACGAAGCAGAGCTAAGCAGAGCAATTGAAAAGAAGATTGAAGTGTGACCTCAGCGAGATTTAGACATGACTCAAAAGATTCACTAACAATTACAGAGATTCAGTAAGTACCTACATTCACCGAATGCACTATGGTTGAATACAGAAACCCCTAAATTTATGAATACGATGGCATCTACTTCAATAATAGAAAAATTGAAAGAGGCTAAGAAGAAAATGATTAATGTTATTAGCAATAGTACTTGTGTTGAACCTAAATATAAGTTATACCCAGAAATTGCATCACAACCTGATGATTTTAGAGCATTCTCCAGAATCCCACCTAGGGTTTTGCTGGTAGAGGATTTAAGGTCTTATATTCATTGCAAGATATCAAAACTAGGAGATCTAGACCTAGACAATTCCTATAAGGCACTATGTGATGAAACTGGAAACCTGAAAGAAGAGCACAAGCCTCTGGAAGTGAAAGGTATGACAAATGCATTACACTTTCCTAGGTTTTTTAAGACCAAATGGATATGGATAGTTCTCATCATAATGCATAACCATACATTGTGGATTGATGAGCCAAAATGAATAACAAAAGATGTTATTCATGCGGTTACTGGATATCCCACAACCGACAAGCCACAAGCTCACAAACACCCATCCCTAAAGGAAGTGGAAAAGTTAACTGGTGTAAAATCAGACAAAAGAGGTCTCAAGGTTAGCACCATCACTAACAAGGAACTCAATTTTGGTGCATGTGTGGTAGGATACAAAATATTTCAGCCTAGAAGAATGAACAGCATAACAAGCACTTCTATGAGCACAGCTTACAAGATCATCAAACTAGGAAAGAAGATGGATCTTGCAGAAATACTGTTAAATCGACTTGAAGAGAACATGAACACCATAAGATCATCAAGGAAAAACACTTGTAAGTTTGGTTCTCTGATTATGTGCATATTCTTTTACTTTGAAGAATAATTTCCTTCCTTAGGCAAAGTAGTATGGGACACAAGAAAACCAGTCACCATACAGATATCTGAGCGCATACAATCATTAGGAACAAATTTTGATGACATAATGAATGAGTATTTCAAAAGAATTAAAGAAAAGATGCAAGCTAGAACAAGGATACCTGAGAGTTTGATAGAAGAAAACAAAGATGACATATGTTTTATGGTAGATACTGATTTTACCTATATCAAACTAGTAGTACCAAGAAAATCTTGGCTATCACCACTAGAATATGAGATCAAAACAAGACAAGCTACTAAGTGCATTCAGGCACTATTGAATGAACCAGTGGATAGAAAGCAAGCAAGATTTGGCACTTATGAAGAAGCCAAACCAAAAATCAAGATAGATCTTATTGTCAAGAAAATTGTAAACAAGAAGAATAAGATGGTAAAAGACTTAACCAAGAAATTTGCAGTTACTGAAGAAGGTGAAGAGGAAATAGAAGGAAAGGATGAAGAAACCAAATGCTAGTCACCTGTCAGTGAAGATATAGAAAAGAGTGAATCAAAAGCTACTCGATTAGATTCACCACCTCCTCCTTGACCTAAGAAAGCAAAGACAATAGCTACTTCAAGAACAAGAAGCAAACTGCAAAGGAAACAACTCCTTCACTACTAAAGAAAGGGAAAGTGAGAACCTACAAGAGGAAACCAGTCTCACCAAAGGAGAAACAAACCAAAAGGAGGAAATTAGTTATAACTATAAAGGATCTAGATGAATCAGCTATGGATGAAGCTGATGTAGAAGTACAAAAGGAAAAAGAACCCTTGTTCCCCAAAACCATTGATGAGATATGTAAGAATATTTTAGAATCATAGTCTATTTCAGATCCTAACATTAGGAAATGGTTGAAATTCAATACAGAGGATCAAAATAAGATTGAAGAAGATATTATAGCTAAGATGTGCAAGCACCACTATGTTCCACTTCAATTCACAGAATATGATGTACCAAAGGAACTAATAGAAATATTGTCTACAAGATGGACATTTGCACTCCATAAGGAAAAAGAGATTAGAGAAAGAGTACTTGTTACTCTTATGCCTTCTTATTCAAAGAAGGAAGAGATCGATGAAATGATGAATAAATATGAGAAAGATTTCTCAGCCAAAATGAGAGCATACAAATTTCTCAGAGTGAAACTAATTGAGCTAGATCAAGATAGCATTAAGAAGTGGTGCAAGATACTCAAAAATCCCACTAAGGAAGCTAGCCTGGAAAAGGAACACATCATCATTAAGGATGCAAAGGATGATTCATCAATAGAATTGGACAAAGAAGAGAGCAAGGCAACAGACAAATAGAATACTAAAGTTGCAGATGAGCTATGGCCCGACACTACTCTTGACAAAACTCAGAGTGAAGAAAGCCAAATTCCACCAAGTCCAATCCATATTGACTTGAGTAATGATGAAGAAGTTACCAAAGAAGAATTGACAATAAAAGGTAACATAGCTGAAGATGTAAATGATGAAACATGGTTGGATAATATTATCAGTGACACTATAGGAAAAGACCCTACAGAAGAGGTGCAAAAGGATGAAGATATCACTATTACACAAGGTAATACCGATAGATAAGATACACTTACTAACATTGCAGAGGTAAATACACTGACCAACATGAAAACTTTAATATAGGCTATTGATATTGAATCAAGTCAGGAGAAATCATCTAAGAAAGATGATGATATACCCAAGGACATGGGTAATGATGAAAATAAAGATGCATCGAACACTCAAAAAGATACAGACACAGAGATGAAGGATGCAACCAACACTCAGCAAAAGGTGTCTACTGAAAAAGACAAAGGAGGAGAGATTAACAAATATGAAACATTGGGAAAGGATGAAGAGAAAGAAAAGAGTGAAGAAGTTAAGCAAGATGAAATGAAGGAAAAGGAAGATAAATCTGTTGATACACCCAAGGCCACTGAAGAGACATCTTCACAAAACCAATAGGTGGACTCAGAAAGAGAAACAAAAAGATGCTTCATCTTCTCAACCTTAACCTACCAAATCAATCCAATCTAAAGATCTACAGATGGTAGTTCACCAATCTATCTCCTGGCCAAAGAAGAAGAAGAAGAAAGTAATAAAGAAAGAAATCTTGGCTATAACACTTGATGAGGTAATTGAAATACCCAAGTGGGATGTATCTACTTTAGATACTGAAAAAATTCAAAAGTTTGGAGTGATGTGTCAAAGAAAAGCAATACAAGAGAAAATGAAAAAGGCACATAGGGAAGCCCAAGCACTTGATAAAGCTAGGGACATACTACATCAACTTGTTCCTAATATTAAAGTTGAAATTGACATATCAGTTATGGAGAAAATTGTAGTTCTTACCAATGCCATCACCAATCAAAATGCAGATGCAGAGAAGGCAATGGAAGAATAGGCAAAAATGAAGTATCAACACAAATTGGTTGAGAAAATCAGTCAAGAAGTGCCAGAGAACAAGATAAAGCTCTCTGAACTAGCAAGTCATTTAGAACCTATGATTGTTGAAGCTATTACCTTAGTTCAAAAATTGTGCACACTAGAAAATTTCACAAAATAAAATAGTGAAAATTTGTCCCAATTAGATTCAGATCTGACAGCTAGTGCACAAAGTTTAACCTCTGATGCAAATACAATAAAACTGCATCATGAAAAAATTACAAAGGTAAACAAGTTAAGACAAGAGATATGGGATGCAAAAACACAATTTAGGAATGAGGTTACCAAGCTGCAAGCTCACATATTTCCAAACCTCACCACTCTGCAACAACACATTACAAATACAAGAAATCTGATTTCAACCCCAGAGATGTCTATGGTAGACAATATCTACGATATGCATGTAAGGATATCATGTGAGCACATGGCTCTAGAAAATTTGAAGGAGAAATGGGAGAAGATGATGGAGGAAATCAAAGCCTCACACTCTCACATTTTTGACAAGTTGTAAGTACCTTTGCTTTTATTATAAAAAAAGGAGGAATGATAGTACATATGTACAATATACTACATTAGCAGAAGGATAAAAAGACATGTATATTATATGTACAAATATATCAAATATAAAAAAAGGAACAAAAAGGAGAAGGAAATTATATGTACATAAACTTACACTCACCTACATATGCATAGGGGGAGTCATTTAATGACTAAGGATGAAGTATACACAGGTGTACATACTAAATACATTAAGTATGTTGCACATATCAGTTTTTTATACTAATGTCAAAGGGGGAGATTGATGACATTAAGTTTTTCCATTAGTATACTTAAGTGAAAAACATGATAAAGGTCATCAGTATAGGCATAACCGATGGACAACAAAGCATACCTGAAAAAATGAAAATAGTTGACATGAAAATGCTAAGTATAAAATTGTCTGACGAACACTAACAAGAGTCAAACTAACGAAAAGCATAACCAACGGTACAGTATTATGAATATCGTCGACAAAGAAAAAAATATAGGAAACTAACGAACAGTTCAAATAGGGACACCGATGGAGCAGAAGCCTGACAGAGAAAAGAATGAAAGAAAACTGACAAACTAACAGAGCAGCCCGACCATCAAAACCAATAGTCAGTTATAGACCCCACAAAATGTGGATTTGACTTTCCACGTTAGATAAAATATTGTAATTCTATTTATAGAGTTTTAATTTTTTTTAAATAATTACTTGAGGGTCAATAAAGTATATTGTAAATGTTTTAAAGCATCCTAAGGGATCTAAAACATAACTAACTAAAGATCAAGGTAAAGCTGTAAACCTTGCATCTAGAGTTAACTTGTAAAGTGTGAATCAAGAATGAACCTAGAAACTAGTATAAATAGATGTTCAGTCATTTGTAATAGCAAGCTTTGGAAAATTATTGTAGCCATGAAGAGAATTTAAGAAGCACAAGTGAATTCATGCAAAGTTTAGAAAAATATCACATTAGTTTTCAAGAACACAGACAAGGCTACCGACGAGCAGAGACAAGGTATCACTCAATCACTCAAGGTGATTACTTATAAATTGTAAGCTTTATAGGATCTGTTATCAGCAATTAGAGATTGCATATACTATTAGATCAACATTTATATTTTAGTTGCATTCTAACAAGAGCATCACATCTGAAATCCTTTAGTAGAAGGTGGACTTAACAATTCTTGATAAATATATTAACAGAGTGCACACTTAACAGTGTTGCTAAAGCTTCAAATGAAGTAGATCCTAACATGACTCCACTCTAATACTCCTAACAGGGTAGATCATCAAAAGTGATCAAATTGTAAGCCTTAACCGACTCCTTTCTTATCTGCAGATAGTGAAGTTTTGTGGGTGACATCCCCACCATAGCTTTTACTTTCTAACAAAAGTTTTTTGTGATATCATATCATGTGTTATGTGTTATTTACTTTCATGTATGTTTCTTGAATGTTTACACATGTAAAGAACTTATGTTATGATTTCACATACATAAAGAAAGATGAACAGATAGATAGTAATATATACAAATCTAATGACACAAAGGTTAATGGGCCAATCACATAAAAAGTTTTAGAGGTACTGATTCACCCTTCCCCTCTCAGTACATCATTACAGTAATTCTACTACTTCCCATCAAACTCCACCTGTAAGGAATCCCAATCTATAATGTGAGACTCATCATAAGTATATTTCCTTAAAACAAAAACATGAAACACATCATGGATGCGTGATAGGTTAGGTGGGAATACTAGATGGTAAGCAACTGGTCCTATCCTCTCTAGGATCTCAAATGGTCCACCAAAGCAAGGTGCGAGCTTAGAGCCCTTTCCAAAATGGATTGGACTCTTATGTGACCACACTCTCAAGAAAAATCTGTCACCAATCATGCAAACTTGTTTAGTCCTCTTCGCATCTGCATACTTTTTATGTCTATCTCGTGCCTCTCTAAGATGCTTCCTAATCAAAGCTACCTGCTACTCCATCTCTTGGGCTAACTATGGTCCAAAAAATACCCTGTCCTCAAACCTATCCCAACTTAAAGGTGTCCTGCAAGGTCTTCCATACAAGGCCTTGATAGGGTGGCATACCCAAATATGTATGATGCCCATTACTATAGGAAAGCTCAACTAAATGTAGGTACTCCTCCCACTTAACCTAATGGTCCATAACATACATGCATATCCTCTAACACCTGATTGACCCTCTCTGTCTAACTATCTATTTTAGGGTGATAATTTGTACTAAAATTGTTTCACCAACTCTTAGCTATGGTTCTAGGGCTTCTCTATTCCCCTAATAATAATCTCCAAACATTAGATTCTTCCCACCAATCCAATCCCGCACTTTATCATTGACTGTCTTCAACTTGCTCCTAGTCGGGTGCTAGCAGACTCGCCTAGGGAAAGGTCTTTAAAATAGCCATTGGAACTTCCTTTAATTGTACAAAAGGAAAAAAAAAATCACATAGGCTCTACTATCAGTCCTCCAAGGGCCATTAAGATCCTATGCTAGGAATTCATCATAGATCCATTATTTACACATGACCCCAACACTGGCAGTGAGCAGGCCAGACAAGCTTGGATTTTCTTTAAGCCACTTAAACAATACAAAAACATTAAAAACTATCTAGAGAATGAGGAAACAAGAAAATGAAACTAATCTACACAGAGAGACAAGTCCCTCAATCCATTTACTACTTCATGTAAGCAAAAACTTCTAACTTTTACCAAAACCAAAAAAATGTCTAAATCTTTCTTCTTGAAAATTGTGTCAAAATTTGTCCAACCCCTGAACAATGCTTCAAAAGTACTGATATATGTGGAAAATACCTATGCCAACCATAGCTCCATTTAGGGCATTTTGCAAAAATTTTCCAAATGTTGTCATGCAACATAGGAAAGTTGCAAAAGTTGCTGAAACAACATTTACATGTTTTCTACTTTCATTGTTCTGACCCAATGTATGAGTATTAAAAGACTACTAATCCATCCCTAGACCTAATTATAATTGAATTACATCAGTTTTGCACTCTAGGTTCCTTCCCACACATTTTACAAGGTTTGGATTCCAAAGCATGTCTAGGGTCCTTTCAAATTGAACCACAACATTACAAAACAAAAACTCACCTACACATCCCTACACAATCTTATTTTTGCACATGACCTTAAGAAGGTATTCCCAAAATAAAATTGATGGTTAACCAAATCTAACCTCGAGGTGCTCATGCACCAGGGGCATAGTCAAATCTTGACTTGTATGTGAAAATCCATCTTGTTCTTAAGAGGCTGATATTTTCACAGTCAGAAGTTACAGGTGCCAGAGTCCTAGATCCAGAATGGTTTCAGTCTATGAAAACTCTATGAATGGAAGTAATCATCTAAAAATGGTCATCTAGACTATTAGCCCCTTTCTAGCATTATTTGCTAAAATCCTCAATTTCTCATTCTTGATAAAATCCTAGCTTTGTCATTTATTCGATTATTTTTGGGCTAATCATTTTATCCTAAGTCTTTATTTATTTAAAAGGAATTCCCTCCCCTTTTATTAAATAAAAAGACCTGACCTTTCCTCTTATCCTAAGTTTCACAAATAAAGTATTATTCTTATTTTATAAAAAGGAGAAAGGACCTTTTTGTCTCACATGAGGCTCAAAAGTCAACACTTCACTCTCATTGGAGGAGACTTGTGCACACGGATTGCTCCTCTTTGATGGTCCACCGCTTGTTGACAGGGTTTTCTTGACCGGGTCCGCCAACAGTCATAAGTTGTCACCGGGTTTCAGAGATACCGGGAAACTCTGCCTGCAAATATTATCTAGGTAAAATAAATTCTCCGGGCCTTCAAGCACCTGGGTGTTGGGTCACGATGGTGCAGGGCTCGGTTGGGAGAAGTGACTATTTTCGAGGGGGATAGCTGGTTTCTTCAACTCAAAACCTCCGGAGATTCAATATAGTAAGGTTTCCCCTAGCATTATACACTTAGTAAATAAAACGAAAAAGATCCTATAGGGTTATAAACATTTCATCTAACTATAGTCATGCTGAAATGTCTGGAACATCAATAATACTCTAATAGACTACACTAAATACCGAAGAAATACATAACCATCAGCTAGCATTTTATTAGTAGCGGGAGTAAAGAAGTCGTTAATCTACTTTAACATATCAGAGTAGAAGACATAAAGAACATTAAAACATGAAATACCATTAACTCAGAAGTAGAAATGCCAACAACATCATTGCCAAGAATTCTTCCTTCTTTACTAATATTCCTTCCAACAATCACTAGTGTGTGATACAATGGTGGCCCCAGGGGAGCATCTAACTATTGAGAACAGAATGATGAAGCATTGAGCTCTGAAAATAAAATGAGGAATTGCTTTTCTATTATCATGGACAACAAAATCATCAATTTTGCCGACCCTTAGAAATGGGCCGGTCTACCTATTTATAAAACTTTCTTCCAACCCTAACCCTATTTACATCAAGTTTCAATAAAATACAATATCCAGGGGCCGGTACTACCTGCGCCACCCTACAAAAGACCTGGAGATAGAATAGGTCTGTCATGTCAGAAGGATAAGACAAGAATATATAGTGGAAGAATCGGCCTTGAAAAGAGAGCCAGAAAGGAGAAAGAAGAAAGTAGGTCCCCCGGGGACCGAGGCTACATGCCTCATAAATGGGAAATGTGGCGCCCTATCTCCAATGTGCCAGGTGTACCTCTGAGCGGTGCCTCAAGAAGACCACCCTGTCAGAAAACCAACTGCCAAGCCAACGCCCCTTGATGTAGCCAACTACCTTCTGACAGCCTTTATTAACCACTTCTGAAAGTGACCGGTCGGCCTCGGGGACCGGGACACAGATCACTTTGAAAGAATACAAAATTTTGGATCCGGGACTCTGGGATCCGGGAACTTACGTCCCAAAAAGAATAAAGAATACTCAATGTGATTTTTCCCCGGCCTCCGGAGAAAGCTCAAGGTTTCTTATTGTCATTGAAAGCCTGGAGGAGCTGGGAAATGCCATCTTCATCTACATCCTTCAGGCTAGCCCTTCTATGCTTGGCCACTTCAACTTGTTCCCCGAGGTCTGGAACATTTTCTTTAAATTCATCTGCCAACCTTGCCGTGTCATGACCCTTAAGTATCATGCTTGTTAATTTCGCCATCTAGGCCCCATCTATCCCCTCCGGGGATTGATACTGGGACTTCATTATTTCATCAAAACTCCCCAAAACTGAATCTTCAGGGGTATATGTATCTATGCTAAGGGGATCAGCCCCAGAAGCCTTTATTACAAAAGACTTGTATAAATTAGAAGAATATTTTATAGCATTTACCTTTTCTTGCAAGGACCCTACCAGTTGCTTGGTTACCTCCAATGTGAGGTCAAGTCTGGAGTGTTGGGTTCCTATAAAATCAAATGATTTCTCACCCAGAATTTTGGATTCAAAAATTATATCTTCTCCCAAGGTAAGGAGCTCTTCAAGCTCCACCTTCCATGCTTGGTAATTTTCGGCGTCACTCTCCCACTGCTCAATAAGCACTTCCGCCTGATGAATAACCTGTCAGGTTGTGTATAGATCTGGGAGGGTGGACACCAAGAAATGCCAGGTGTTTCCTATCTATAGGGAGACCCACTCGTCCACTGCCTGGGCTTTCTTTTTCATCACTCGCAGGGAGTCTATGTCACTCTGTGGTAGTTCTTCTGATGTGGAGGTCTCCGGAGGAGTGGCGTTAATGGTTCAGGCTAGCTCAGTAAGCAATCCCATAAGGTTTGCATTCTTCTCTTTTTTAGCTTTGAGCCTCTGGGCCTCTTTCTCATATCGGGCCTCCACTGCCCTTGCTGCCTCCTTCAGCAAGTTTACCTCAACTTGCTTTCCCCTTTTGCCTAGGGATACCTCTGCAACATTGTAGTCTGCGGGATCTGCGGTTGCTTCATCGGCATCTAGGGGAGGTGTTGCCACAATGGCAACTATTTCTCTGCCCAGCCCAGTTCAAAAAGTGTGAACTGTCCGGACTTTCTTTGCCTTTGGCGGGGCCTGAACTTGGGCCATCATTTCGGCCAGGGAGAGAGGAATCATAGGAGTGGATTGAGCTTTTCTTTTCTTGCTCTCTATCAGCCATTGAGGTGGTAGGGGTGGCCTTCCTGCCAAAATTTGTTCTCCTGATTCTTCCCCAGTGTCCTGTGGCTATTGCTCTTTAGCGACGTGGACTTCATCTGTTCCTCTCCCTGCCTCAACTTCTTCCGCAGCAACATTCTCTTTAATCTCCATTTCCTCAGCCTTGTCATGTACGTCCATCGCTGGGTCTAGACTTTGGTAGGCTTCCTTGGGGATTCCTTCTTCAAGCTACTCTTCTTCTTGTTCTTTTTGTTCTTCTACCAGGGCCTCTTCTTCTGTCGGCACCTCTTTTGGCAGTAGAGGAGGTGTCAGGCCAATATTTAGAGTTTGGGCTGCTGTGATCACTTTCCCAAAGGTCGCCCCTGGGAGTGGCCCTTGGAACATGGCGGCTGGGGTTACGATTATTCCCAAAGGTTTGGTTCTTCCAACGGATGCCATTTGTTCATCTTGCATTTGTTGGTCCACTCCAGACCTTGCATCACTTGAGCCCCGGAGATAATCTCTGGTTCTGGCTCCTTTTCCTTTACCTGCTGCTCTTGCCCTTGCGCAGGCTCTTGCTCAATATCTTCTTGTTCCGCAGCCTCTTGTTCTGCCCCCGGGACTTCTTCCTCTGCTTGTGTATCATCCCCCTATAAATTCCTAAACTCATCGGTCTCAAATACATCAAATTATTCTTTCGGAGGGGGACTAGCTGGGACCTTTGCAAGCTCTATTTCTTTCTCCGGCTCTAGGGAACTGGAAGAAAGGATCTCCACTTCTTGGGGTCGGGAGGCCTCCGGCTCTGGCTCTACCTTGGGCTTTTTGATGAGCTTCTTCTTTCACCGGGTAACCAGAGGTGGACCCGCATCTCTTATTACCGCTTCCTCTAGGGGGTCTACCCATGTTGCCTTGACCATTAAGGCCGCCAATGTCAGAGAGGAGGAGGGATGAAGTGGCCCTGTCATGAGTGGTGGGGTGGCCACCCTTGTTATCAGTTGCTCCCTCATTTTCTTGGAGGCTGCCACCGATTGTTTTATTTTCTCAGTGATGGGGACTTCTTGCACAGAAGGGGTTGTAGCTATTATTTTTCCCTTATCTGCCCCTTGTGAAGAAGTCCCAGCCCTCGGGGTCATTTTAGGTACCGACAACAGAGTTAACTTTGGCACTGGCTGGGCTGCTCGGTGGGTACTTCCGGGGCACACCTTCTTGAAATAGGTGTGGCTCCTCTCAACCACCTCTCGAGTGAAGTCTTCAATAGTGGGCCCTTCCTGGGCATCCCAATTTACTGGTGGAAGGTCCTTTTTATCGATCCCCTTTTCCTTGTACTGGGGATCGACAGTGGGGGCGGCATTTGAGAAGTTTGCCGGGAACTTATGGAGCTTCAATTTATGCATCATGCCAGCTGTCATTCTGATGAAGTGCCGGCTCCGCACATCCACATCATCCTGGCAGTCTTCCCAGAAGTCCTCCATATGTATGCTATGGGGCTCTGAAGCCCAGGGCATTGCCGCTGCAATTCTACCATGCGGATCAAAATTTTTCCGCGCTAGATAAAATTCTTGTAAGTTATAACTTTTTATCTCATTGTCCGCCTCCTTTGCGATGGCCAGACTGCATGTGTAGTTCCCACAGGTGATTGGGAATGGGATGTTCGAGATCTTCTTGAGGGAAAAGAAGGCATGCACCTCCATTATTTGCCTGCAATATTCCAACAGCACAAACTTGTCCCCACAATGCCTGGGCAACAAGTAGGGTTTCTCGGAGAAGCTGACGACCCTAATGTATGTGTGCTATTGGAACTGAATATAGTAATGTCCGTAACTGTGGACTAGCTTCATCACCTCAGTAGACAGGCGGTATCCGGCATCCCGGGTGGGTGTGAGCAGATGGTAGTAAATGAATGCATCATTTACCCGACAGAAACTGGGGAAGCTGGCCTCCCATTGAATCTGTGGGAAATGGTCCCATGGTGCTTTTTGTCCTGGGCCAATCCCGAGTATGCCATCAGTAAGTAGGTCATGGGAATGGGGCCTCTGTTGCGCCAGGGCCTAGAAAACATAAGAAGACATATAGAACTTCTTCTTCCAGTTCAACTGCTAGAACTGGGAGTCGATGTGGTTGGAGATTATCGTCGCCCAGTCAAAGTATCCTCCTTTAGTGGACATGCTGAGGAGGAAATAGTACATCCATTTGGAAAACTCCTGGGCGGAGGGCTGCCCAAATGCCTGGGATAATGCTATCATCCCCATTTGGTGCTCTCCTTGAATTCAGAGCAGGGGATCTCTATCTTCATCCTCTTTGGGTCCCTCTTTGGGGCCTTGAGCCAATGGGTATTCATGTATACCCAGGAAGCATCCTCCAGTTGTGTGAACTGGGTCAAGGCATCAATCCTTGTAACCACCAAGGTCTTCTCAAACTGTGGGATTCCCAGGCTCGCCTGGAATGTGACTAGGTCAAGGGACACCAGTGGAGTGGGGTACGCTGTAGGTTCCGCAGCCGTGAGCATAACGGCCCAGAAATAAGAGTTGTAGTGGTTTTCTAGTGTTAGGATAAGCTCCAGAGATTGCACGGAGCATGGGAAGCAAGCTGCCTGAAGGATTCCAGAGTTCTCAATGTTGGTCTCTAGTTGATCTCCAGCCTGTCGCTGGATATGCATTATTTTCACCAAGGCCTGCATTTCTGACCATGTTCTGATGTTGGTGTCGGTTATCAGCTTGACCTTGGACTCAATCTTTGAGCCCATGATGACATTATCCTGTACAAACTTCATGGTGAGGGGCATCTTTTCCAGGGCCTTCTCCATCTTAAATTTTACTGCTGCCCTGGTTTCTGCAGCGGTAGGTAGCTCTAGACTTCTCGGTGGAGACGATGTAGACACTTCAGACATGTTTGGAAGATGAACTCTGGGAACCTACAAGGCAAAGTGACTATTAGAACATGCTTTATCAAAATAATTATTCTCGGGTCCGGAGGACATACCACCACGGTACTTGCTTTTCCTGAAAAGTTAGTTTAATTCAAGAATAATCAAAAAGCAAAACACATCATACGAACTTTTAGATTTTATCAAACATCTAGGTCTGAGAAATTTTATCACACTTGGTAAAGACATAGGATGGATGAGTTTAAGAGACCTGAAGCCCAGAGAAATGACCATTGGTGAGGACACACAAAAAGCTAGGTCATCGAGCCCATGTGAGCGCCACGTGCGTAGGTATTAAATGCAAGTTATGGCGATGATGGTGGAACCAACTGTCAGAACATGCGAAAAGGGAAAGCCACTTGGATGGAATTGATTGTGTGCATGGGACATAAATGAATTTCTGACAGACTTCATGGAGGAGAGAGAAAATTTCCTGTTTGAAACCAGCCAAGAGCCGAGTTTCAAACAGGTGGTTTTCTGCCCCGAAGCAAGTTCAGAGGTGAAAAACCAGAAATAAAGGTGACTCGACCAGCTTGTCAAGCCACCCGGAAGGGTATTCGTGGAGCTGAGGGATATATACATAGAAACAAGGAGATATACAGAGGTTATATATAGTTATACACATATATACATGAATATACAATGCAGAACGACGCCCGCAGGAAAACCAGACAAGGCAAAAATGTATATACAACTATTTACCTATTTTACAAATAGACTACCTCTACACAGAGGGCGGACAACCTTCTGGCAGAGCTGACCCACCAACGGGAAGAAAAACCAAAAACACAGCAAACCAGATGAAACAGGAAAACAAAACAAACAAGACAAGCAAAACCAAACAAAAACTGAAAAAAGCCATAGAAGCAGAAAACGGGAACACCAACCTAAGAACATAGAAGGTGGAGGAAAGGGAGGATTTACCGTAGGAACTCTGCAACAAATCAAGTTTTCCAATGGTCAGAGTCACTACCACGAAGCACTTGTACTTTCCTGAGAATGACCAAAAGTTTCAAGCGTTGATTATCGTAAACTCTCTGCAAATGCTCTGTTAATCTCTTTGAAATCGCTCTCTAATTTTCTCTAAGTGCTTGAAGGTTTTAATCGCGGTAAGTGTGAAAGTGACAGATAATTTCTATTTATACCCACAGTAAAAGGTAATCCTCCTCCTTCCAGCAATCTCTGAACAAGCAAAAAAACTCTGGACTTCGGACCCGGGGATTCGCCATGATGATATCCTTAAGAACATCATCGCGAAGAATCCCAGAGTCCGGAATCCGATTTCCACCGAAGGGCAACCTCCGGGACCGGAGTCCCGGAGGTGAAAACCAAACAAAAAAAATAGCATGCCGGGGAAGAAAACCCCGAAGAAAGAAAACAAAAGGGAAAGAAAGACAAGGCAAAGCCGCAAGCAGAAAGCAAACAAAAGCAAAAAAAGGGGGACCCATTATTTTGCACACAAAATGTAGGGATGGGGATGCAGGGCATAACACCCCTGATTAAATCTTTTGCCTCTTAATCTCCATGGTCTATTTTCCCTCATTTCCTATAAAAGAAGAGCTCTCTCTTCATTTGCATAAGCATCTTTTGAATACTAACCTTATGTTGTAGGATTACTTGGAGGATTTAGAGCTTTTGAAGACATTCTTACATTTAGCATCCATTTCTTGCATCTTAGCTTCATATCCATGCTTTCTTAGATTAGTTTCACTTTCATGCTCTAGAGTAACTCATCTAGCTTAATTAGTAAGGATTTGTAACACTTGTCTTTCCATTTTTAGCTTAGTTGCATTTTTTCTTCTTTGCATAGCTTAGTTTGCATTTCTCATCCTTAGTTTAGTTGCATTTACATTTTCATTTGATTCTTGAGGACATTTACACTCTTACTCTTGTTTCCTTTAGAATCTCTCATTGCATGGTTTATTAGCAAAGTCATAGGCTTAATTAGCTCTAGTTGAGAGCAATACTCAAAATAGCCTTGCACTCCATGCCTAGGGAGCTCTAAACCGATTTCTCAAGGTTTCCAACCCATGGATCCTCTTGGAAGCAATGGTTTAGAGAAGTGCACCACTTGAGTGTGTACATTTTTGGCGCCCACCGTGGGGCAGAGTAGATTAGCTTTGTCCTTTAAATCTGCATTTTTTGTCAAATTTTT
>MU224741.1:350879-390594 GCA_018584345.1 Thuja plicata
TTTTTAGCTTAGTTGCATTGTTTCTTCTTTGCATAGCTTAGTTTGCATTTCTCATCCTTATTTTAGTTGCATTTACATTTTCATTTGATTCTTGAGGACATTTGCACTCTTGCTCTTGTCTCCTTTAGAATCTCCCATTGCATGGTTTATTAGCAAGGTCATAGGCTTAATTAGCTCCAGCTGAGAGAAATACTCAAAAAAGCCTTGCACTCCATGCCTAGGGAGCTCTAAACTGATCTCTCAAGGTTTCCAACCCATGGATCCTCTTGGAAGCAATGGTTTAGAGAAGTGCACCACTTGAGTGTGTACACACATCCCTACACAATCTTATTTTTGCACATGACCTTAAGAAGGTATTCCCAAAATAAAACTGATGGTTAACCAAATCTAACCTTGAGGTGCTCATGTACCAAGGGCATAATCGAATCTCGACTTGTATGTGAAAAGCCATCTTGTTCCTTAGAGGTTGATATTTTCATAGTCAGAAGTTACAGGTGCCAGAGTCCCAGATCCAGAATGGTTTCAGTCTATGAAAACTCTATGAATGGAAATTGTAGTTTCAAGTCATATAACCTCCTAATTCATTTCAAGGTGCACAAATTCCTTCCCCAATATTGCATTTACTTTTAGATCTATCATTGCATCAGTAATCGTTGGTTACTTTTCATATCTGTACTTGTTCATTAATCAATTAGTCAAATCCATTAACTCCTTAATAGCGGAAATAGGTCTTATCCTCTTCCCTTTGCATTTAGGCTTTGCATTTGCATCCTTCATCTTGGGTTGTGCTAATCAAGATTGGGTACAAAGAGGTTGGGTTTGTCTATTTCTTGAATTTATAGGCCCCCTGCCATACCAACAACACAAAAACAAAATGAATTTGGAGAGTGATGTCTACCTTAGAATTTCTCACCATTTTCCACTATACATTTTTGGTGAACCCAATGCATGATACCCTCTTTTGATTTGGTGGTTAGATAATCTTTGCATATCTTTTATGTTCACCTTCTATACATTTTGGTGAACCCGACACATGCTACCTTCTTTTGATGCGATTGTTGGATGTCTCTTTTCTATGAATTATTTATGCATTTGGATATCTCCTTAAGAAAAAAACGCATTAATTTTTTAATCTATTGGGTTAGATCTACATTACTATTGTGTTTTACATAACATTAGATCTCCTAGTTTTAATCACACATCTTTTGCATTTCCCTCCTTTCATTAATTTCTTGCATGAACATTGTTACTTTGAGTCCTTTATATAGTATTCCAGTTAGAAGAGGTTGTAGACATATGAGTTCCTTTAATCTTGAGCCTTCTTTCTTTCTCCATCTTGGTGAGGCCAACATTCATAACCATGATCTCCCCCCATCTCTTGAGAGAAATTCTTCCCACTCTTCTCATGATGAAGAGAAATCCTTAAGAGTTTCTCCCAAGAAAATCTGGAATCTCTCCACAAACATGGACAAATTTGAACATTGGTTAAGTCAAGAAAATTCTAACCTTGAAAATTTAGCCTTGATTGGTGGTTTAAATAAATACATCCAAAATGATGAACATGGTATTGATTTCCTTCGTTCCTTATCCAAAATTGTTCATACCAATGTTAAGCCCATTGAAGAAGCTTCTCAAGAGATAGGATACACTCAACCTCCTCCTAGTGTTAAAATCTCTAATCCTATTACCACTTCAATTCCCTCCATTTCTACTTATGCTACACCTATCATCACAACTTACTTTCAAAATTCCAATCCTATTCACGTGAGCCTTCATAATCCTAGTGTTCCTCTTTTTTCTTCAAGTATGCCAAGTGTTTCATTGCCTAAAACCATGCCCACTTATCATAGTTTGACCTTTTCATATCCCACCATCCCTTCTATGTCCAACAACATTCCAAATATTTCCAACACATCTCTTCCTATAGCTCATTCTAATGACCCAATCATCAACAATCTAGCTCAAACTGTGTCTTCTTTGCAACAACAACTTGCTTCTTTAATGCAATCCAAATTTAACATTCCTACATGTGACATTGCTAGTCCTTTGTATTTAGATATCATCTATGTTGTGATCCCACACTACATAGAGATTCCTCACCTTGAGACATATAATGGCAAGGGTGATCCTTTGACTCATGTCAAAACATTCCAAACATTGTGTAATGATTTTTCTCACAATCAAAGGTTTATGACAAAAAATTTCACTAGGACCTTTCGAGATAAGGCCTTACAATGGTTTTTTTCATTACCCCCTTGTTCCATTGATTATTTTCACAAGATTGATAATTCTTTTATCCAACAATTTCAAAATAACATTGGTCCTCAAATCTCCTTAATTGATTTAATGCATTGTAAAGAAGGTGTTAAAGAAAAAGTGATTGATTTTATTGGTAGATTTAAGTGTTTGCATCCTCAGATTTCTTATCATGTGCTTGATAATGATGTTCAATCCATTTTTATTTATAATTTACAAAAACACATTAGAGATAAGATTCTTCTTACTGAATTCTTGTCCTGTACTCAACTTTGTGTAGAGCTTCATAATTATCAAATTCAAGTGAGTCAATTTGTGAGTGACACTCCAATGGCTCCTGTTGATAAGAGTGATGCTGCCTCCAACAATTTTGACAAATTTCAGAAACAAAAGAACTTCATAAAAATCAACACATTCAACAATGTTGATGAATACATGGCAGCAACATACAAAGGTGTGGCTCCTTTTTCATCTTGTTTTAAACCATGTCGTTATTTTACACAACTTTATAAATCTTTACATAATGTTATGTTGAATTTGATTAATTCTAAAATGTTAACACTTCCTCCTATCAAACCAATTGATCCTTCCAAACCTTTTCCAAAGTCTTTTGACCAAAAAATAGTTTGCCAATACCATCTTCAGCCTGGACATGATACTGGAAAATGTTTCCATCTAAAATTTGAGATACAAGACCTTATTCATTCCAATGCTATATCTGTTGAAGGTGTCAATGATCAAGGAAACAAATCTATAGCACCTCCCAACCAAAATTTGCAAATTTATACTAATCCTTTTCCATCTCATACCACAAACATTATTGAGTCAAGAAAACCTTCAACTTCTCAATTCATTGAGTATCATATATAAATTGATGATCCTAGTCATATTGTCAGTATTATTGAACAAGTCCAACCCAAACCACACCTTGATCCTTGCATTACCATTTATCTTTTTGAAACAATCAGAGCTCCTAATGGTCCTTTATGCATAGTTTCCAAGATCAATGATATTCCTTCCCGTGGTGTCTTATTGATCCTAATTGCATGGTGAATGTGATACCTAAAGTGATGATCATATTTTTTCATTAGTATACAAAGGAAACAGGTTTTTAACCATCAGTAACATGATCACCGAAAGACATGTTTATAGTGCAATCTGACATTGCAACTCATAGAGGTCACCAAAAATGTTAAAGTGCAAGTGAACAACGAAACTAGTCTTCATCAACAGACTATTTACAGTGTAAACTGACAACATAGTTTAGAGAGAAAATCGATAGACAGTTCAAAGAATTTACTGAGAAAAGACTATAGAGCAACCCGAGCACTAGTCTACCGAGAGACAATTTTATTTTTGAGAAAAGTGGATCTAAGTTACACGTCAGATAAACCACTTGAGTTTTATAATTAGCTTTATGCTTATCTTTAAAACCATTTCTTGAGGGACAAGTAAAGAAAATGTAATTGTTTTAATTATTCTAATTGATTGAAAACATGCAAACTAGGAGATCAAGGTAAAGTTGTAAACCTTTGATCATAGAGCTTTTATTGTAATGTGTGAAACCTAGATAGGTCAAGAAACTTGTATATATAGATGTATTATAAATCAAGAAATTGATGATTTTTAGCCACATTATACATATAAAGGATCAAATAGAGAGTTTCAATTAGGAGAACAAAAAAGATAGAATTCAGTTACGAAGATCAAGATTCAAGGATACCGAGCAGAACAAAGTGTATAGTCAGAAAATGGAAGCACTTCCAATGTAGACTAGTTTAGCCTTCCGAGTAAGTGGTTTTGGGTCATGTCAAGTGCCTTGAATGGATTCCTAACTTGGATCTAGATTTTTCCCCCTGTTCTACCCCATTCCCACTTTTTCCAGCTTATTTCTGGCACCCTGATCTATAGATTTGAAGTTCTTGAATTCAGGGTCAAGGTCGACCTCGACCCTAACCTAGGTCAAGGTCAACATTGACCTAAACCTAGGTCAAGGTCAACCTTGACATTTAACTAGGTCATAATCAACCTTTTTTGACATTTTGTCTAGAATCCAGATTTCCAGTATTTCTGGATCATGAGCTTCAGAAAAATTAATTCCCGCTTCCGAGTCGACTGTTTTGGTCTTCGAAACAACAAATACTAAATTATATATAATATATGTCCTCTTCTAGGGGCATGGGTCCAATTGGAATTTAATTCTCCTATGTCAGCCTCTCTAGAAGATTGTGCCCTAGTTTTATATAAAAGGAAGCCTTCTCCTCTCATTTTCTCCAACCATCATCAAACATAATCACAAGAACTTTCAAGACTTGAAGAGTGAATTACAAAGGTGAAGAATCAAGATTTAAACCAATCCAAGTAGAAATTGAAGCATTCACCCATTCTCAAGGACTCATTTTCATCAAGGAGATCTATTGGTGGCCATTGAAGGATTCAAGCTCCATGGAGCCCACTTGTTGAAGATTTGTCCATCCACATTCCTCCAAGCCTCTTCCAATTCAAAACCCATTAAAAATTGATGTTGAAGATCTAAAATAAATTGATTGAAGACATCCTAAATTATACATTCTACATTCTACACCCTTCTACATCCTTTTTGGTGCATACATACTTGTGGATTCATGGATTTGAATCCGCCACAAGGACTTCTACAAGCAAGGTGAATTTATTTATTTACTTTGTTTTACTTATGCAATTTCAATTATACTTTGAGGTTAATTCCAAAACTAGGGTTTGACCAAGGAAAACCCCTCCCCCCAAAAAATAAACCCTTTTTCTTGTAGGTACAGGTTTGGAACATAAAATTGGGACAGAGATTCAGATACCCTTTTTGGCAAACTTCAAGGATCTGAAAATAGAATTTCAGTCTGAGACTTTTTAGGTCAATTCCACCCTAGGGCACAATCAAAAATTTTGGTTAATGGTAACATTACCTTGAGGGTGAAAATCGGAACTATCTTAGAACAGAAAAATATTTCTGGGTTTTTTTTGTCTCTGCGTTTCTATTCCAGATTTGGTCACAAATTTCTCAGAAACTAAACATAGGCTTTAGAAAACAACATTCTTCAGATCTGCAACATTCAAGGTTAGTACATTTCACCTAATCATTTCAATTAAGGTTATCAATCAATATAAATCTATTTCATATTCAAATCAAATCAACAAACCGGGTACTTAAGATCTTCCTTCCTTATTCTTGTTTCCTAATGGTTGATTCACTTATGCATTGATCCTTCCTTTTGGGTTAATCAATTTGGATATTTCATTTGCATATCTAAGGATAGAAGGAGAGAATCTTATTTACCCCCATAACATATTCAAATGCAATGTCCTTTATGTTAAATGATCCACTTTCATAAACCCCATATTTTAGATGTTACATTTTGGTGAACCCGCGATAGACAACTCTTTATTTTTGGTGTTAGATTTGCATCTTATGTTAGATCTTACACGCATTTAAAATTAGATTTATTTTATTCTCTTATATGTCAAAAATAAAAAATCACAAATTTATTTAAAAATACAAAAAAATTTACATTTTTCATGCTTGTAATGTTACTTTATGTTCAACATGTATGATTTTTGTTTTGAATACTTTGATGAGGCTTTTGTTGCACAAGAGAATAGATCTCCTAATGAGGTACATGGAACTGATGATGAAATTTTTTTGAATAAGATCTCTATTGATCCTATTCCTATTTTATCCTCCTCTAAAACCTCTTCAATTTACCTTTACCATAGAAATGAGTTAAGGATCGATGTTAATTCTTCACCTAATATATGTCTTTTCTATGAGCCTACTTTAGAATATAATTCTTTCCCCTTTAAGGATCAAAATTTAGGCGCTCCTACAAAATGATTTATTGATAGGGATGGTAATCCTCCTATTTGGGATGAACTTTTCAATTTGGATGTTGATTACTCTCTTCCTCATGAAGCCATTGTGGATGATTCTACTTTTTTGGATGAAACTTTGGATAAAGACATTGATTTATCCCCTTCTTGTAAATATGCTTTGATACAAGAGGGTGATTTATTAATGGATGACATATTCATACATGATGGTGACTCTTTTTCTAAAAAACACTCTCCTTATGTAGACATTTTAGAGAAAGAAGAAAACATTATATATGCTTTACCTCCATTTGGGGTTCCTTCTACTGACGAGGCATTAACAAAGAATGATATGAATTCCCTTAATGATATCCCTCTTAGTGATGATCTTATGGAGACTCGAGATCCTACCTCATCTCCTCCTAGGATGTCTTCTTTGCTTCCTTCTTGCGAATATATTTTTAGTGTTGAGAAAACTAACATGGTTTATCCTAAACCCTTGTTGACTATTAAAGGTTGTTCTCGCATTACTATCAAGGGTAAACCTAGAGATCCTTTGGATTTCTTTGATAACACAGATTCTATTTCACATGCTTATCATACAAGGAATAAACCTCTACCTAATCTGGTGGTTCCTACTTCTTTACCACCTTCTCAACCCATTCTTCCTCCTCCACCCCATCTTCCTAGCATGGAGTATGATATGATAAACCAATTGCGCAATACCCTTGCCAATATTTCTTCATGGGATATTCTTCAATTTTCACCTACCTACCATGAAGCCTTGAAAAATTCCCTAGTAAATCTTTCCACTCCACCTCCTAATCAAGAGAACATCAATGCCTTCTTACAGTGTATGCATGCTACCCTGGGTCCTCCTGACATTGTATTTACTCAAAAGTATTTACCTTCTAAAGAAGTTCAGAATAAATATGATGCTCGTATGGTTGCTGTTACTATCAATAAGAGTACCATTCATAGGACCTTGATTTATAATGGATATGGGCTTAATATTTGTAGCATGGACATGCTCAAATCAATTAAAGTTGATCTTTCAACTATTCAACCTGATAATGCTCCTATACGTGGCTTTGATAACATTGATAAGAACACTTTGGGAATCATTACCTTACCTTTCAAAGTAGTTCTGGTCATCTTTAATACTCCTTTTCATGTTATACCAGGACCTCTTAATTATAATCTCCTTTTGGGTAGACCTTGGTTGCATGTGATGCATGTTGTTCCTTCCACCCTTCATCGTAAAGTCAAGTTTATTCACAAAAACATGATATATACACTTCATGCGGATGATGTGCCAAATCCTTGTTTGAATATTCAAACCCACAATACTCCTATTCCTTATAGTAATCCTTCTTCCTCTAATGCTCTTCCTGGAGATGATTGGGGAACCTTCAATTTTAATCCTACCTTTATTAGAGAGTATAAGGTTTTTGATGTTGATTTTTGGAAGCAACAAAGAGAGTTTGAACAATGAGCTTTCTCTTCTACTTCTAATACCCTTTGTAATAACTTTGTCACTACTTCTACCCACTATGAATCTATCAAACCTACTAATGATGACATAGTGACTACTGAAGTTCCATTGACTCCTTCTGATATGGCTTCTCATTATGGTCTTGGTTATCAGTTACTAGTTAAACAAGGATTCCATAGTCAAGGATGTGTTAAGCATAAACAAAGAATTCAAATTCCCTTATAGAATGGGGGGAATGAGAATTCATATGGATTGGGATTTAATCCTCAACAACACATCAATAACAACATCTCAAATAATACTACAAAACATGATGAACCTATGAAGGAATTTGACCAAGAAGTTCTTTTGCGTAAACTCCTTCATGCTAAGATTATTACTAGACCTAAATGAAAAAAGAAACATAGTCCATACTTGAAGACTCTTCCTTTTTGTTTGTATCATAGATTTCATGATCACTCTACTAATGAATGTCAAGCTTTACATTATAAGATTAGGCATCTCATTGATAGTGTAGTTATTTATATATCATGTGGCAATGAGTTGTATTTCAATCCTATTTTCTCTAAATAACATTTATGTTCCTATTATGGAACTCTACATTATGTAAACAATGTTAGCCTAATCCTTGGGGGCTTGTTGTCTTGCATAATGTTGTGAGTGATATAATAGGTCCCCTTTTTCATCCTTGTTCCTATGCTTGGGGGGCAAGGATGCCATCTCCTTCTTGTCTATCATTCCAGGATCCATATTTCCCTTGGTTAAGCAGTATCTATCTATTTTGTGATATCTAATCATGCATGAAATTTTTGGTTTGCATTGAGGATCTATGTCCTTGATTATAACCTATTCCATTGTTTGATATTGGGTTTCCATGGTTGATAAATCTCTTACCTTGGAAACTGAATAGTGTGCTATCCCTTACAAGGGTAACCTTTTTGCATGATATCTCTTTCCATTCATCCCTTCCATGGCCTCATAGGAGCTATGACCTTCTTGGCTTAGATTGGGTGTTGTCTATGGATATTGTCTTGATTTTTTTTATGAATGCTTTATCCGTATTCTTTTCTTTCCTTAACATGACAAAATAGTATGTATTTTGTCATCTTAAGGAGGGGGGCATATATACGACCTCTCTCATTCTATATTATGCATTTTTGTTTTAACTTTTTCTTTTGCAGAATGCTAAATCCTCTAAAGGTAACACACATAAGTTGCTAAATCCTAAAGAGATACGCATTTAATTACAATTCAATATACTAAATCCTCTAAAGGTAATGCACATAAGTTGCTAAATCCCGAAGAGATATGCATTTTACAAATGTATTCCATGGTGATATACGGATATGGATCCATGGGTACTTCATAAAATCTATCAGGAGATGCACTAAATACATGTACAAAGCTGCCAAAAGGCGGACAACTTTATGGGGTGAATATCAAGTACTTTCTTGGTGGGCCATCCTATCCTTTTTGTGGTTCACAGTGAGATACACACATCTTACTGGGTGAGCTAACCACTCCTCTCTCTATCTTTCTCTTTGACTGGTGATGTCTCTCTTATCATGATCTTAGGGTTGATAAAGACTTAATTCCCTAGGGGATTGAGGATTCATTTGTTCCTTTTGATTTCAATAAGATTATCTATTCTTCATGATCTCCTTTACAAGGAGTTTGCATCGAGTCCATACTCTTGCTAAAGTGGGGGATAAATGTATAGTCAGAAAATGGAAGCACTTCCATTGTATACTAGTTTAGATTTATGAGTAAGTGGTTTGGGGTCATCTCAAGCACCTTGAATGGGTTCCTGACTTGGATCTGGATTTTTCCCCTTGTTCTGCCCCATTCCCACTTTTTCCAGCCTATTTTTGGCACCCTGATCTATAGATTTGAATTTCTTGACTTCAGGGTCAAGGTCGACCTTCTGGGTCAAGGTCGACCTTGACCCTAACCTAGGTCAAGGTCTACCTTGACCTTGACCTAGGTCAAGGTAAAACTTGACCTTGACCTAGGTCACAATTGACCTTTTTCTAACTTTTTGTCTAGAATCCAAATTTTAAGTATTTCTGGATCTCGGGCTTCGAAAAAGTTAATTCCCGCTTCCGGGTCGGCTGTTTCAGTCTTTGGAACAAGTTAAATCCTAAATTATATTTAATATATGTCCTCTTCTAGGGATAGGGGTCCAATTGGAATTTAATTCTCCTATGTCATCCTCTCTAGAATATTGTGCCCTAGTTTCATATAAAATGAAGCCTTCTCCTCTCATTTTCTCTAACCATCATCAAGCATAATCACAAGAACTTTCAAGACTTGAAGAGTGAATTCCAAAGGTGAAGAAGCAAGATTTGAAGCAAGCCAAGTAGCCATTGAAGCATTCATCCATTCTCAAGCACTCATTTTCATCAAGGAGATCCATTGGTGACTATTGAAGGATTCAAGCTCCATGGAGCCCTCTTGTTGAAGACTCCATCCACATTCCTCCAAGCCTCTTCCAATTCAAAACCATTTCAAAATTGGTTTTGAAGATCTACAAGAAATTTATTGAAGACATCCTACATTCTACATTCTACATTCTACATTCTACACCCTTCTACATCTTTTTTGGTGCATACATACTTGTGGATTCACGGATTTGAATCTGCCACAAGGACTTCTACAAGCAAGGTGAATTTGTTTATTTACTTTGTTTTACTTATGCAATTTCAATTATACTTTGAGGTTAATTCCAAAACAGGGGTTTGACCAAGGAAAACCCCTCCCCCCAGCAAGCAAACCCTTTTTCTTATAGGTACATATCTGGAATAGAAAATTAGGACAGAGATTCAGATACCCTTTTCGGCAAACTTTTGGGATCCAAAAATAGAATTTTAGTTTGAGAATTTTTAGGTCAATTCTGCCCTAGGGCACAATCAGAAATTCTGGTCGATGGTGACATTGACTTGAGGGTAAAAATCAAAATTTTCTCAAAATAGAAAAATATTTCTGGGTTTTGTTCGTCTCTGTGTTTCTATTCCAGATCCGATTTTAGATTTTCTAGAAACTCAACACATGATTCAAAAAAAAAACATTCTTCAGATCTGCAACATTCAAGGTTAGTACATTTCTCCTAATCATTTCAATTAAGGTTATCAATCAATCTAAATATATTTCATATTCAAATCAAATCAACAAAATGGGTACTTAAGATCTTCCTTCCTTATTCTTGTTTCCAAATGGTTGATTCACTTATGCATTGATCCTTCCTTTTGGGTTAATCAATTTGGATCTTTCATTTGCATATCTAAGGATATAAGGAGAGAATCTTATTTACCCCCATAACATATTCAAATGTAATTTCTTTTATGTTAAATGATCCACTTTCATAAACCCTATATTTTAGACGTTACACAAAGGTATTAATCAATCACTATAGGTGATACATGTATACATTGTGAACTTAAAGGATCTATATTCAACAATTCAAGATTGCATACTATCAGGTCAACAAGTATTTTTGACTACTCTCTAGAAATTGTAGAAAATAGAAGAAATCCTTTAAGAAGGTGGAATTAACAGTCTTTATGTAAATCTCTTAATCGAGTGCACACTTAACAGTTTTGTTAAAATCTATTAACATAGTAAACCTAACCAGTCTAAAATGTTACTCCTAATAGGGTAAGATCATCAGAAGTCATCACACTTATAGCCTTAACTGGCCCCTTCCATTCTACAGATAGTGAATTTTTGTGGGTTTCATCCCCACCATAGTTTTTACCTTCTAATAGGGGTTTTCTACATTACCAATTCTTATGTCATGTGTACTTACATTTCATGAATGTTTCTATGAATGTTTACATGCAATTAAGTTTATGTTTTGATATTACATGCATAAGGTAAAAAAGCATCAATGGTTGGTAATGCAAGAACATAGTACTAAGGGTTAATTGATAAAAAGTTTTAAGGGTATTGATTCACCCCTCCCATCTTAGTACACACCCTTCCATTATTCCAACAATTGGTATCAGAGCTAGATCTCTTATTTGGAAAATTTTAAATCACGTGAGAGAAAATATCATACAATGGAAATGTATAAGCTTGATAAGAATATTGAGAATCAGAAGTTGGAGATACAGATCTCTATGAGAAATACAAAGAAGCAATAATCAAGATAAGAGAGCTACTGGATGAAATAAAAGTAATGACATCTCACTACAATGAAAAATACTATCATGAAGAAGAAGTACCTAATTTATTTTAGTCATCAAGATCTACATCTGGTAATACATCTGACACATCAGAAGGAAGCATTACAAGTCCGAATGAAATCAATCAACATCTGATTGAACAAGTAAAAATACTGCAAATCGGTTAAGAGACATAGATGGTAAGGATGATTGATGATATGAATAATGATAGACAAGTTGAACAAGAAAGAACATTAGCTATTGATGACAGGAGGAAGATCACTAAAAATCTGCAAGAGAAAAAAACCGAGATACAAAGACTTATTGAACATCATATTGAGATCACCAATCAGATAGTTCTTATGAGTCATGAGGCCAACTGAGTGAACATAGAACTCACTGGGAAATCGGAAGCTATTGGTGAACTAAGATAATAAAATGAGAAACTAAAGCATGAAGCAAGGACTCAACAACAACACAATGATATGATCAAGAAAGCTAAAGAAAGTACAAAGAGAATGGATGATTTTCTAAATGGACAAAGTAGAGTCAACAACAATACCAGTTTAGGATATACCGAGCATGGAGAATTGTCAAACCAATTTGATCAAAGAAATGTCTACACAAATCCAAGACCAAAAAGGAAATCATGCAATCATTGTGGAAAACCAGGCCACACATCAAATATTTGCAGGAGCAAAGCTAAAGGTATTCCTAAATATACTTCTACATTCATTGGTAATTGTTATAACTGTAACAAGCATGGACATAAAGAATATGAATGCAGATCTAAGGTAAACTAACCAAAGAAGGAATCCTACATGGAAAAATATTGTTCTACTTGCAAAATTCATGGACACACATCTAATGTATACATGAAAAATAAAAAGCAAGCATAGAAACTGAAACAACAAGAAAATGCTTATCAACAAAGAAGCGTCAGTAACTCATATGTTTGGGATTACAACACATGGGTAAATTGCACAACATGTGGTAGATATGGACACATAGCTGCAAACTGCATGAGGAAATGGATATGAAGGTCTAGAAGATGAACTAACTCTAGAATGACATTCTTACACTGTCACAAGGTCGGTCATCTAAGCAAGGACTGCAGAGACCGAGTGACAGAGTCAAGCACTTTTGCAAATGGAAACACCATTGAAGATATCGAGAGAATGAGAAATAAAATGTGGAGGAAAGATACAAACAATGGCATTGCTAGACCAAGTAACACAGTTGGTGACACCTCATCCAATGGATTAGGTGATATCACCAGCCCCACCTAAGCAAACAAGTAAGTATGGAACTGTACTCTACAAAGCTATGTTTTACTTCAATTCCAATATTCATTGATAAAATGCCAAATTAGCATGAATGGAGATTCAGTATGGTATTACTTGTTATGAATTTATGAATCCAATCTCATCGGTCAATACACACCAAGCATTGTCAGTGTACATATGAAAAGAAACCAAGATAACACTACATACCGATAATCTTCTATAAACTTGAGCTTACAGTCTACACCAAGCATTGTTGGTGAACATGTGAAAAGTGCAACTAAGTTGTGACTTACCCCAAGTAGTGTATACTCATCAAGCTGAGAATTTTTTGTGATGACCGAGAAACTCAATCTTTGACAACTGAGTAGTAGGTGAAGTATTTATTCCACCACTTAGGGCATCATCTATAGAAGGGTGATGGAAACCTCATTTCATTCACAAAGTGTTTTAAAAGAAAAGAGCAGAGAAAAGAGAAGAGAGAAGAACAGAGCGAAGAAGAGTGACCACACTACAGAGAGATTCATGAGCACATTCATAGCCACTCCATAAGATTCTAACCATAAAAAATGAAGGTTAAGTGAGTAATTTGAACTCACTGGGCCTACAGTTTATCTTACGAGGAAGCCCTAAATTTTAAAAAAAATGGCAAAAACATCGCGAGTCTCAAAGATCAAGAATGTGAAGGGCAAGAAGGTCAACCTGATCAAGAACTCTACATGTGAAGAACCAAATTATAATTTCTTTCTAGAGTTTGATTCACAACCTGATGATGCAGTAGAATTATTAAGCATACCACCTAGGGTTTTGTTAGTCAAGGATGTCCAAGCATATATCCGCTGCAAGATTGCAGAGATCAAAGATCTCAAGGTCAAAGAAGCTTACAAGAAGCTTTGCACAGATGGAAACATTAAAGATGACCATAAGCACATAGAGGTAAAAGGGTTAATAAATGCCCTAATGTTCAGGAAAGAGTTTAAAACTGAGTGAATTCAGTTAGTACTCAGCTGAGTACATGACAGGAAAATATGGTTGGATGAACTGAAACTAATCACTAAGGATGTTATTCACATAGTAATTGGTTATCCAGTAACCAACAAGGCCAAAGTCCTAAAACATCCTTCTCACCCTGAGATAGAAAAGATGATAGGTGTAGTATGGGATGACAGAGGATTAAATCTTAACTCCATCATCAATCTAGAACTAAAGTTCAGTGCATGTGTACTGAGATACAAGGTATTCCAAGATAGAAAACTAAATAATATAACATGTGGAGTAGTTGACACTAACCATAAGATTGTAAAGAAAGGATTACAACTAGATTTATCCAAGCTTATACTGAAGCAACTAGAGGCGAACATGAGGAATATTAGATCTACAAACTCTAACTCATGTAAGTTTGGTTCACTCCTCATGTGCACATTTTTCTATTTCCATAATTTCTTCCTATCTATCGGTAATGTCAATTGGGACACAACCCGACTAGTAACTATACAAATAAGTGAATATATTAAGTCACTAGGGGACAATTTTACATCAGTCATGGATGCATACTTTACTAACTTTAAGGATAGAATGCAGAAAAAGATGAGGATACCTAAAAAATTGGTGGAACAATATAAAGATGATATATGTTTCATAGTGGATACCGACACCACTTTGATCAAACCAGCTGTACCGAGGACAACATGGTTACCACCACTTGATTATGAGATCAACATTGACCAGGCCACAAATGCTATTAAAGCATTATTGAATGAAGTAGTGGACAAATAATTACCAAGATTTGGAACTTAATTAGAAGCTAAGGCTAGAATCAAAACAGGCTTAGTAGTAAAGAAAATTGACAAAAAGAAAACTTAGATGGTGAAAACACTTGAAAAGAAGTTGTCGGTTAATGCTAAGGAGTTAGAACAACAAGATGGCACCGAGGGAAATTCACCCTTTGGTGAAGGTGAACATTTGAGTGACTCTGAGTCAACTGAGTCAGATGCACCACCATCCAAGAAGGAAAAGGTTGCAAATGTGACAGTTGCATCAAGAACCAGAAGTAACACTTCCAAAGATGCAGACTCACCACTAGTTAAGAAATGAACAGTAAGGAATTATAAGAGAAAGATTCAAACTGGGAAACATGCACCAAGGAAAATAAGAAGGTCCATAAGAGGAAAGGAGGACAAAGATGACACTGAATAGGATGAGAGTGAGCAAGCACTCCAATCTACAAAGAACAAAGTTCCCAAGACAATTGATGAGATTGTTGAATCAATCAGCAAATCAGGTAGCCTATCAAATTCTAAGGTTAGACAATGGATAACTCTAAAACCTGAGGATCAAAATGAGATAGAAGAGGCCATCATTAAGGTAATGATTGCATTAAAATATGTGCCTCTAAAGCTTAATAAAATGATGCCATAAGAACTAAATGACACAATATCTGCAAGGTGAACTTATGCACTAAAAACAAAGAAATAGATAAGGGAAAGATCCCTAGTGAAAATCATGCCACCCAAGTCCAAAGTTGAAGAAACTGATGAAATGATGAAGAAGCATACAAAGAAATTTTCAGCTAAGATGAGAGCTTACAAAGTACTAGAGGGAAAATTAATAGAGCTTGACAAAGAAAGTGATGAAACTTGGAATGAAATATTCAATCCACCTAAGGAGGATTCAAGCCCTTAGTAGGTATTAGGTCTTACCAAGACCCCTCACAATGGAGAGAAAGAGGCCACATGGAGCCTAGATCATATCTTCATAAATGACTCTGAGGACATCAATCAAGTAGAATTGACAATATAGGCATCCAAGGCCATGGATGATGTACCTCAGATACTTCAATCATTAGAGGAATCAACAAAGGCCATCATAAAAGATATAACACTTATTGATTCTGATGATGAACCAAAGAAGGATGAAGATGTAACTAATGCCACCAAGTAGGAAAAGAAAAAGGAAAAGGATACCACAGATGTAGCACAGGTCAACATACTAGGTGACATGTCACTATTGATAAAAGCTAGCAATACCATAACAGAGGCAAAGGAAAAGATACCTGAACCTTATGCAAATACACTGATAGACACATGTGATGAAAAATGGAAGCAGACAGATACAATTGAAGAGACCAAAGATGGAAGTGGAGAGGAGAAACCAGGTGATGCCACTAATAAGAACACCAAAGGTGAAAAGGCTGCATATACAGATAAGGTTGATGTGGAGACGTCCACTACTAACAAACAAGTCAATACCGAGTAGCACATAAAAGGAAACACACCTCTAAAGGAATCAGTAAAGGCAACAGATTAAGGACAAGATCTTTCCATAGTTCTTCATTCCCCTGCTTCCAGCACCATTTCAAAGACGAAGAAGAAGAACAAAAAGAATAAATAAATGGTAATACTTGATGAAATTATAGAAATACCTAAATGTGATCCAACAACACTGGATTATGAGTCTCTCACCAAGTATGAAGAATTGTGCAAAAGAAAATCCATACACAACAAGCTCAAGAAGCAGCACAAGGAATCCCAAGTCCTGGAAACAACCAAAGTAATACTATTACAAATTGTTCCTAACACCGACATTGATCAAAATGATCCTATACTTGAACATTAGCAGTTCTCACCGAAGCCATCACATCACAGAATGTAGATGCAGACAAGGTAATTAAGGAATGTGCTGAGTAGAAGTGTCAACACAAGCTTACAGAGAAAATTAGCCAAGAAGTAGCAGAAGAAAAGGTAAAAATTTCTGAATTAGTTACTACAATAGAACCAGTCTTACTAGAAGTAGTCAAATAAATTCAAAAGTTGTGCAGATTAGAGACTTTAACTACCGAGCATAGTGAAAAGATAGCTGAAATTGATGAATATCTTAAGGCTAGCACACAAGGTCTCACAACGAATGAAAATGCACTCAAGTTGCATTATGACAAGATTATAGAAGCAAAAAGGTTGAGACTTGTTGCCAAATTTTAGTCTAGGGTCTTTAGGTCCTAGGGGGTAAATTTCTTCTTTGGTGACTTACTTCTCATTCATCTTGAAACCTTCCCCTAATGTGCTTATCATAAAAATTATCTTCCTTACCTTTGGAGCCTAGCGGGTTTTCAATGCTTCTGCTTCATTCGGTGTTTAGGTGATTTAGGTATGTCAGGAAAAAGGGGTGTCATAGCATCTTTCGAATGAGAAGTAGTCACCCTCGGATCTATAGTGCTCAATGTGTTTTTCTGAAAGGTAAACATATGATTTACATAAGTGATTCGCCAAGCTTTTGTCTGTAAAAGGATTTTTTCAACTCTCAGAGATATCAAGTTGTAGAGTAGTGGTGGTGATCATGTAGCGTCCAAAAAAGTTGGTCTCGGAGGTACAACCCTGACACAAGTGAAAAGAGAAAATAAGAGCTTATGTGTTCTTGACAAAAAATAAGTTGTCTAAGTGCGAAAAGGATAAAGGTGAAGCCGTCAGGATACTTTTTCGAAATAAAGGAAATATGATTACGGGAAAAGTATCTTCTTATGTTATTTTTCTATACAAGGTAAAATGGTCTAATGTTCATTAATTTTGACATTGGAAGGAAATTATGTTCCTTTTCCACAAGACTAAGGATTTGTTTCAGAAAATGGCTAATGAACATAAAGTTAACAATAAGTTTTCAGGTTTTGAGGCTGTTATGTTCTCTGAAACAGGAAGTTCAAATATTCATTGATTACCAAAATTTAATGCTAATCCTGTCATTGTGACCGTTAGCTCACCTTAATTTCATTTGTGTGGCACCAACTTTCAGATCTTAGCAGCTATTTCTTCAACATTTCCCATCATTTGATGCTCACCGTATTTGTTTAGCAAGCCATTTATCTTCACGCATGTTCTTAGTTCAATAGTAAATGGTAGTTAAGGCTTCTGGTTATGATAGATTAATTGTTATTGAGAGTGAATATAAAGAAGTTTCCAACACATCTCTAATATTCTTTGATCTCAGAGATTTGCACAAAAAATTGAATTCTCATCCAATTCACCCTATTACTCAGAAGCTAAAGGATAGCAAACTGGTAGAAGCTGCAGGGTTTCCAATGGTAGTCCAAGCTCCTGAGCTCATTAGAGAATATATAGAGAAATACAACCCGGTGACAAAGAAAATCTTGTTCCCAGATCAGTCTATTTTTCTGATGATTGATAAAAACCCTGATCCAATTTGCTTTCGGCATTCCAGTGAAAGATGTGTATTGTGACATCGACTTTGGTTTGTTTGCGTCTATGTTCAATGAAAAGAAGACTCTAAGGAGGGAAGACGTGCAGAGGACCTAGTTCCAGACCCCTCGATCAAAGAAAAGTAAGATGTCAAAGACTCTTTTTGGAACAACTCTAAAGAGGGAAATTGTGGATATTCTGGCCTTGCTGACTAGATTAGATAGAAAACACAAGATCCTAGATCTCGTTGAGCATAATTTCTTCCTTGTTCAAGCCATCTACGTAGAAAATATGTTTATGGACTGGGCAAAAATATTGTGTGAGAAGCTAGCATCCTGGATGAATTATTGTCAGGGATTCAAATAGTTCTACATGTCTTCATACTTAATTTATGCTCTAGCGACTCAGCACCTATGGCTCGGCCTACGAGAAATCCATAATTTTGACAACAACACCAAAATATATGAGTTGTACCCTAATCTACAATTGCATCAGCGATTTGAATAATATAATGCTATGAATGATGCATTCACAATGAGAATATGTTGGGAACTTCAAGGTTGCCAAGAAAGAAGATTCTTGCCAGAGGCTATCTCAGTAATCAGTCAGTTTTGATGTTCTTTCATCCAATTACTGAGTTTATCTTATCTTTGGATAGGAGCCTTCTCTAGATTTCCTAAGAGATTACCCTGATATCGTGAAGATAAGGTGGTCTTAGTCAAGCTCTACTGGTAGATATTAGAAGTGAACACTCTATGTTCAACTGTGAAGAAGATCACCAGAATTCTTTTCCCCGTGGTGGTTGGTCCATATTTCCTGTGCATCCAGATCTGATGCCCAGAATTTGGTAAAAAATTTTCAAGATAAGATCAAACTACCTGATTATGAGATTCTTAGGAATAAATATGATCCTATGGGTTTTTGTTAGAGATCACTTGAAGCTCAGACATGCCTACAGACATGTCCTGGATATTGAAGATTTATAGGCTGAATATTCTAATGAGTATCAGACATGGGATAAATTGTGGTCCCATTTAACTTTGGATGAAATTGAAATGTATAAAATTTTTGTTGATGTATATGATCTTGTAGATGATGGCCTCTTCATGCATCCTTCATTGTACAACCAAATTAAGGTGTTTCCCATTTCTTCCTCTCCACCAATTGGTCCAATGGTTGATTCATTGGATCTTCTCATGAGAGGAATTATCAAGAGAACTGACAAGTGGGTAGAATGCACTAGAGCACAATAGAAAAGAACTTTGGGTGCATGTTCATCAAGAGGAACGACTTCAGGAGTTGAGCAATCAACTTCAATGGTCACTTCTTCTGTGGCGCCATCAGTTTCATCAGGTGTAGCTCAATCTGCCAGGTAAGGAGGTGACTAGCCTCTGGAAAAGAATGTTCCTATCACTCCAACCAGTGGAGATGGATCACCCCCAAACATTGGAAACATAGAGGAGAAGGAAGAAGATAAGGAAAAGGAAAAGAAGAAAGACCAAGAGGTGTCCATGACCAAGCCTCCCTCGTCAATTCCTGTTATCACTTTGGATGACACAAACCTGATGGATGGTCAGGACTCCTCTCAGCCATCCAACACTCTAGCCCCTTCAATGACTAAGTTTGCCTCCTTCCATGTTCCATCACAAGACAAGCAGACTCCTCCGATAGCCCGAAAGATGTTTGATCCTACAGCTCTTCAGTATGCAATTAAGGTGTTATCCACAGACTCATGGTTGGAAGAAACCATTGAGAAGAAGAAGAAATGACATGAGGAAGCCATTTATTTGAAGGACCTAATCCTTAAGGAAACCTCATCTCAGCCACTGGTGAAGAAGGTGAAGAGGAAAAATTCTGTGGCGGCCCTTTCCCATGATTTTACAACCGGGCATATTTTAATGGAGATAGCAGAGCCATAGAAAGATGTAAAGTTTTGTGAACTTTCTGCTCAAGATTTCTAGATAAAAACTATGGACCTAGGAGTGTTCATGCATGATTCAATGGTGAACATCTAGAAAACCACCAATGAGTGAATTGAGGACAGATTAGAAGAACATCGAGTAGACAAGGAAGTCCTCAAGTCTGCAAATAAAGAGCTAGTTGAATATATTAAATCTACTCTGGGTAGTACTTCATCATCTCAATTTGACCCCAATGCGGAAGAGAATAAGAACTTTCTATTGAAACTACAGCAAGAAAGATTGTTTAGGCAAATTGGGAGAGCATGGATAGAGGCATTGAAGGTTCAAGGCCCCATTGTCATCAAGAATTTTGGGAACCTTCTACTTCATCTAGAAAAGTTGAAGGATACAACATCAAAGCACCAGGTGACCATCTACAATGCATCCAATGGATTGACTAATCAACTAGCCACCTTGCAGGAGGTAGTTGATATGAAGACTAGTGTTGTAATTTCCAATGGTATCCTTAAGACTAGGCAGGAACAATTGTTTCATTGGAGGCAATCTCTGGAGTTCATGATCGAGAGTTCAAGCAGATCAGCAAATGAACTCAAGACCACGATTGAGTTAGTGCAAAAGGAGATGGACAAACTTTTGATTTTTTGAAAGTTTTGCACATGGAATCTCAAGTTTCTAGAAGTGACAAGTTGGTGAATATAGAGAAAAGTAAAGCTAAGTTTCTTTCTTTCATAGATGAAATTGCGGATCTGACTAGTTTCCAAGTCTCAAGGATTAGTGAGCTCTACACGATAGATGCAGTGATCAAAAAGGAATCAGAGAAGCTCCAATCCTGGATTGCCAGGTTGGATGAAGTAATAGAAATTCATGATTTTTAGATGATCCAAGATGACAAAATATTCATTCCAAATGCTCAGGAATTGGGCAATATAACGGATGCAATGAAGGCTTATAGAGGAAAAAATGTGACATAGAAGAAGGCATAGAATCTGTTGACCTTTGTCGTCTTACCAATTTTTGTATTTTATAGCCATTTTGGGCATTTTGTTAGCATTGTTAGTTTTTGTAATTGACCAAGTTTAGTATTAGAATGTTCCTCTTGGAATATTGCATAGAGGCAATCAATATTGTAACTGGTCATTTTTGAGAAGACCTATAAATGTAAATTTCTGTAAAGTGAATAAGATCAGAAAAAAATTACTTTGGGAAAATCCCTATAGCTGGGACTATTGTGTGCGACTCTAAGTTTGAAGTGATTTTTGTTGTTCATCTTAGTTAGCTATGTGATGTTTTGAATGAGGCTACTAATACTGGAAATTAAATGAATATTAATGAACCAGGTTTTGTTATTTTCATTTAGTGGATTGTATGTTTACTATCTTCAGAATAAGCACTTCTACTTGTTTTCATTACAAATCTTAGTTCAATAGATTAATTCTTGCATAAGGGATTGAGAAGAGGGTTAACAGAAAGTGAGATAAAGATAATCTGGGTATTATCAAAGTTTCACAATCTTAGCAATCCAGGAATCGCATTGTTATACTTCCTTTCTTCATCTCTTTGGTAGATGGTAGTTTGCATTCTTCCCACTCTACATAATAGTTTGCATTTCAGATTGCATGTCATTGAGTAGGTCCCCATTCATTGCCTGATTTTTTTGAAGCTTTGAGTAACTTGGTTAAACCTCTTACGCTCTTCGGTTAAGAGCATACCCCTAAAAACCAAAAGACAAAATTCATTGCATATCTTTCACATAAGGGATATTGTACCTTTCAATTCAGGGGTCATTGATAGATTCCTACGATTGAACCGGTCTGTGGTTACTTTTTGGTCTACAAAAGCTAGCTTTGGGTATTTTCAAGAGTCATTATATAAATCAAATTAAAAGTAGACAAACTGTAAACCAATAGTTTTTGGCAACTCTACAAGGGATAAAAACTCATAGTATCCCTAAGCTTTCTTAGTAAGTCTATCTGTGGCTCTACTAAGTGACTTATAAATTATATGTTTGGCATTTCTAATGTTACATTATGCATATCACTCTTAAGGAGAAATGGCATTGCCTCACAAAAGATAAGTCCCACTAGAGCAACCTAATCTTCGTATCTAGAAGATGAACAAGAAGATTGAAAGCTCCGCACCCACAGTAAACAAGTTTAGTAGCTCTGGATACCAAGTATACCTGAAGTGTCCAGAGAGAAGGACATAAAGATCCTATGTTTGAAGAATTGTAGAAAGCTAAGTTTCCTTTGTTAGAAGACCCTCTCAGAAGATGAGGAACCAACGCCTAAGATCCTATCTTTCTTGGTATCCGTGGTGCTCTTTTGCCACCGCCACGTCCTGTTTCCTAGATCTATAGCCATTCTTCTATACCTCCTATCACCGACAATACTATATCATCACTGTGTAATGCTCTTACTCTTCATGGAGTAGCTACTCCTACCAATATCAATTTTTAGGCTGTGCCAGTAACCCTCCCTATCTCAATGGCCATCCCTTTGGGTAATGCCATCGGGCCTCTTCAGCTAGGAGCTAATAAAAACTTACCTCGACCTTCCTGAAAGAACTTCCCAAAGTTCAATGGAGAAAGGAAAGTATCCACTGATGAGCACATTACAGTCTTCTTTGACACATGCAGTATTGTGAACCCTTAGCATGAAGATGTGGCAGTAAGAATTTGTGTAGAGACTATAGTAGAGAATGCTACTGACTAGTTTCAACATCTCCCTACGGGATGCATAAATAGTTGGAATGACATGAAGAACCACTTTGAAACTCACTATAAAAGTACAGAAGACAAGCACACACTTCTGACTCAGCTCACACAAATAAAGAAGGAACCTAGTGTTCCTATGAGGGACTTTATTGTGAAGTTTAACATGCTGACTAACAGGATCCTCGCTGCTAGTAGGCCTACAGCTGACAACTAGAAGATGTTCTTTATCATTTCCATGCCTCCTAACATAAGCTTCCAAATTAGATGAGCACATGTGGCTAACCTACAAGCCACTCAGAATCTTGCAATTGAGCTAGAGGATGACCTCATAGCTGCCGGGAAATGGAAGTTAGAAATGCAAAGTGGTGCCTCCATAAGCTCTATTTCTAGTGCAATCGGAAATACTGAGGCAATGTTTCAGAAGTTGTCTAATGAAATGATCACCCTTAAGTGGCAAATGGGAAATTCTACTCCATCCTTTCAGTAGCCTTACCAGGATATTCCCAGAAAACAAAATGAAGGTAAACAGTTGCAGTTGCCACTGGCTAAGCAAAAGCTTGCCATTGAGGTAGCTAAAAAGAATAATATGTGCATTTTTCATCTCAGAGCTGATCATGATGGTGATAGCTATCTGGAGATGAATAGATATAGGTAACTAGCTTCAAGAAATGAGCTAACTATTGAATATCTCAAAACTGAAGAAGATTCTGCTCCCCATGGCGACTTCGATAATTTATTTTTGGAGTATGAATCTAATTTTGAAGTCAGAGGTGAATGTTTTGCCACCATGGATGGAATTAAAATGGTAGTGGCAACAAGAAGTCAAAGAGACAAAAATCTGGGAAACTCTTTTCCTTCCTAGAATATTGCAACTTGTCCTTCGGCTGGTACATCCAGACCTTCTACTTCTTCATCTTGGAAGAAGGACCACTCAAAGTTTGAAACAAATGGCAAGTCTCTATCTTCCTTTGATATAATTCAATATTGCAAGGATGTTAGGATCCAAGTGTCTCCCTTAGAGTATTTAAAAAATCATCCTAATGAACTTTAGAAGCTTATAGATTACTGTAAAAGTGATGCTAATTCCAGAATGCAACCTAATATAAATTCTACTGTTAGTGATGAATCTCCTAATAGTGGCCCTTTAAACAATGAAGAACCCATCCTTCCTTTGCTCTTTCAAGAAGAATATTCTTCAATCTTAGCCATTGCTCCTGGCCAGAAACCTGACCCGTTCTATGTCTCCCTATTTGTAAATGGTCATAGACTAAGCAACTGTATTATTGACTCCGGAGCCTCTGATAATGTCATTCCCGCCTCCATTGCTAAAGCCTTTGGATTGAACCTTACCAAAACCTTTGGCCACTATTATTCAATGGATGCTATGTAGGTTCCCCTCATAGGTAGGGTAAAGGATGCACAAGTTGCATTAGCCACTCACCCTGTGAAGAGGATGAAGCTGACCATCCTGGTAGCCGATATTTCGGCTAGCTACGGTATGATTTTAAGTAGGAGATTTTGTAGAGACATAGGTGGAGAAATCAAGATGGACTGGTCCCATTATATAATCCTAGTGGGTACTAAGAAGATAAAGTTGGAGCCAGAGGAAAAGGCCAAATTCATAGTAATGAAGTCTGATGACCCTAAGGCACAAATCCTCTACCAAGAGATGGAATTCGGCAATTATATGTTGTCTTCAGATTTCATCCATCAAGATGAAACACCGGATAATACAAACATTCAGGATATCTAGACCTTGGAGTTCAATGGTAGTTATGCTACCATAGGATCGGGAGCTGGCGTAGTTCTTAGTCCCCTGGAAGGAGACATGATATAACTTTCTTATAAATTGCAGTTTAAGAAAACTAATAAAATGGTAGAATATGAGGCTCTATTTCTAGGCATTGCTGTTGCAAAGCAAAGAGCGGTAAAAATCCTTAAAGATCTTGTTGATGTAGAGTTGATAGTGAGGCAAGTTTGAGTGCAGTATGTAGTACAAAATGCAAAATTGTGGAGTTAAAGGAACAGAGTCTGAGATGAGATAGAGGACTTTGATTCCTTTTCAATCTAGGCTATTCCAAGAGAGTATAACACAAGAGAAGATTTGTTGGCTGCCTCAGCTTCACTTCTCCTCCTACATTTAGAAATAGAAAATAAGAAATACAAAGTTTAAGTTCTCTTTAGGCTGAATGTTCCAGTTAATGTGGAAATCTGACAAGTCTTCAACAGTGACAAGAAGATACAAGCTTTCATGGAAGGATCAGATCAGTTTAGTGATCAATACTTTGAAGAAAGTTCTATTACCTGCAAGGAGTTCTCTCTAGATAGAAAGAAGGAGTTGGAGCTTGGAGAAGAATAGTTAAAAGGTAAAAAAATTCCTCGACACCTAATCTCCATTGAAAAACTTTTTGATAGATAGGATGCATATGTTAGAAAAGAAAGGGATAGGAAAGGTGGTACCTCAAGGGATTTCAAGGGAATGAACATAGGCACTGAATATAAACCTAAGATGATAAATATTGGTAGTTGTTGCACACAAAAGGAAAGAGAAGAGGCTAAATGCCTACTCTCCAAATATAAGGATGTGTTTGCTTGGGGCTATGAAGACCTCAAAACTTTTTGGAATGGAGACTTCAAGCACACGATCCCTCTCAAGTCTCAAGCTGTCCCTTTCTGACAGAAGCAATGAAACTACAGTCCTAAGGTTTTAGATGCCATTTTCAGAGAAGTTCACAAGATGTTGGAGGCAAAAATCATCTATCCCATACATCACTCTACATGGATAGCCAACATCATTCCCGTCCAGAAGAAGAATAGAGAAATCAAAATTTGTGTACATTTTTGGAATATGAACCAGGCTTCTCTGAAGGATAATTACGCCCTACCCAACATGGATATATACTACAAACTGTAGCTAGATCTAAATGATGTCCATGTTGGATTCTTTCTTAGGTTTCAACCAGATTGAGGTGGACCTAGAAGATAAGTATAAGACAACGTTCACCACTCCTTGGGGAATGTTTGCTTACAATAGAATGCCCTTTAGGCTTATCAATGTTGGAGCTACCTTCCAAAGGGAAATGAACTCTTCATTTGCAAACCTCCGGGATAGAATAATAGTTATATACTTGGATGATTTAACAGTTTTCTCTTGGAAGAGAGAAGATCATTTGAGAGATTTGGAAAAGGTGCTAAGGAGATGCAAAGAGCATGGCATCTCTCTCAATCCCAAGAAGTTTGTATTCTATATCACCGAAGGTAGGATTCTTAGTCACATTGTTTCCCATGAAGGAATCTAAATTGACCCTGAGTGCATTAAGGCCATCCAAAAATTGAACCTGCTGGCAAGAAAATTTGGAACAAGGTCGTTCTTTGGGAAGGTAAACTTTCTTAGGTGCTTCATTCCTGATTTTTCTGAGATTACGAAATGCATAATTGATATGATGAAGAGTAGTCAAAGTTTCAAGTGGAATGACTCTGGGAAGAAGGACTTTGATTTAATCAAGCACGCTATAGCTAGAGCACCTATGTTAGTGCATCTAGATTATACCAAGGAGTTTATATTGTACTACTACGCATCAACTCATACACTGTCTACTATCCTGATGCAAGAGAATAATGAAGGGATTCTGGCACCTATTGCATTCATGAGCACTCTGCTCAAGGATCATGAATTGAGATATTCCCAAATGGAGAAGCATGCATATGTGGTGGTAAGGGCACTGAAGAATTTTAGATTCTATGTATTACATTCCCATTCTGTTATTTATATTCCTGATTCTGCTGTTAAGAGTATTTTGACACAACAATAAATAGGATGTAATACTAGAGGTGCATGGATAGCGAAAGTACAGGAGTATGATATTGAAATTAAGCCAACAAAGATGGTTAGAGGAAACGACTTGTGTAAAATAATAGCTGAAAATCAGGAAATAGCTCAAGAGGAGGATTATCCTAAGGTGGTAATGGTTAGTCTTCTTGATCCTTGGTTTTCCAACATCACCTATTTCCTTACTTATGGAGATTTCCCAGAAGGATTGACATACAAATAGAGAAGGGATTTGAAGACTAAGGCAGCCAAGTATGTCATTTATGATGACTAGTTATATAAGAAAGCCATAGATGGAACTTTCTTAAGGTGCATGGACAAGCAACAATAAGAGAGATTGCTCCATGCATTCCACAATGAGGCGTGTGGTGGAAACTTCTCGTCCATAGTCACTGCATATAAAATCTTGAGGCAGTGTTACTACTAACCCGACATGTTTAAAGATTCCTACAACTGGGTAGCCAAGTGTGATAAATGTCAAATGTTTTCCAGTAAGCCTCAGTTGGCTGCTCTTCCATTAAGGCTGGTCATAGTAGAGGGTCGCTTTTAGTGATGGGGGCTCGATTTAAATTGTTCGATAAATCCTCCCTCTTCTGCAGGTCACCTATATGTCATAACTGCTACAGATTACTTTACCAAGTGGGTTGAGGCTAAGCCTACCAAGAAAACCACATCTAAGGTGGTATGTGAATTTATCAAGGAGAATATCTTGATAAGGTTTCAAGTGTCGATTAATCTAGTGATGGACAATGCCACATATTTCTCTTCTTTGAAGATTACAGAGTTCTGCTACAACAACAATATCCATCTTAGTCACTCATCTAATTATTTCCCTCAAGGAAATTGTCAAGCTGAGTCAAGCAACAAGAACCTGATTAACATAATGAAGAAACTCATTTCAGAGAGTCAAAATGATTGGCATAAGATATTACACAAAGCTCTATGTGTAGATAGGATAACACCTAAGCAAGCTATCGGGATATCCCCTTTTGAGCTGGTTTACGGAATTGAAGCTAGACTCCCACTTCTGCAGGAGTTATCCATCTATAAGTTGCAGCAGGTAATTGAAGATCCAGTTTCCCAAAATTGTCTGGAGAAATGAATCATGTATCTGACCGAGTTGGAAGAAGAACAGGAAAATCTTGTTGACCACATCACTGATCATTAGAGGAGAGTGAAAACATTCTTTAACAAGAAGTCCAGACCAAGAAATTTTATGCAATGTGACTTGGTCCTATTATGGGATAAAAGGCGCGAGTCCAAAGGAAAGCATCACAAATTTGTCTCACTTTGGAAAGGACCATTCAAGATTGTACAAGTGAACCAGAATAATTCCTTTATTCTAGCATATCCTTCTGGAGAGATTCTACCATTCTCGTACAATGGCCAGGACTTGAAGCTCTACCAAATACTCAAGTGAAAGAAGGCAACCCCTATAGGTTAGTGTTAGTGTAGGTAGGTTTTCTTTGCATTTCTCCTCTTGATTTCCTACCTTCTTATTCTAGTTTAGTTTAGTTTCCTTTCCTATTGTGTGTTTCAGTTTAGTCTGCCCATTGTTTTTCCTGCCAATCTTTTTGTGCGAAACCAGAGACTCTGGGTCCCTTCTCAAAAATTGGCATGTCCAAGTCCCCAGTCGAAGCCAACTATTGCCAAATTTTAGTCTAGGGTCTTTAGGTCCTAGGGGGTAAATTTCTTCTTTGGTGACTTCTCATTCATCTTGAAACCTTCCCCTAATGTGCTTATCAGAAAAATTATCTTCCTTGCCTTTTGAGCCTAGCAGGTTTTCAATGCTTCTAATTCATTCAGTGTTTAGGTGATTTAGGTATGTCGGTAAAAAGAGGTGTCATAGCATCTTCTGAATGAGAAGTAGTCACCCTCGGCTCTGTAGTGCTCAATGTGTTTTTCTGAAAGGTAAACATATGATTTACATAAGTGATTCACCAAGCCTTTGTTTGTAAAAAGAGTTTTTCAACTCTCAGAGATATCAAGTTGTGGAGTAGTGGTGGTGATCATGCAGCATCTGAAAAAGTTGGTCTCAGGGGTGAAACCCTGACACAAGTGAAAAGAGAAAATAAGAGGTTAAGTGTTCTTGACGAAAAAGAAGCTGTCTAAGTGTGAAAAGGATAAAGGTGAAGCCGTCGGGATACTTTTTTAAAATAAAGGAAATAGGATTATGGGAAAAGTATCTTCTTATGTTCTTTTCCCACACAAGGTAAAATGGTCTAATGTTCATTCATTTCAGCATTGGAAGGAAAGTATGTTCCTTTTCCGCAAGACTAAGGATTTGTTTCGGCAAATGGCTAATGAACATAAAGTTAACAATAATTTTTTGGGTTTTGAGGCTGTTATGTTCTCTGAAATGGGAATTTCAAATAGCCATTGATTACTAAAATTTAATGCTAATCCTGTCATTGCGAGCATTAGCTCACCTTAATGTCATTCATGTGGTGCCAACGTTCAGATCTTAGCAGCTATTTCTTCAACATTTCCCATCATTTGCTGCTCATCATATTTGTTTAGCAAGCCATTTATCTTCACGCATGTTCTTAGTTCTATAGTAAATGACAGTTAAGGCTTCTGGTTACGATAGATTAATTGGTATTGAGAGTGAATTGAAAGAATTTTCTGACACATCTCTAATATTCTTTGATCTCAGAGATTTTCATAGAAGATTGAATTCTCATCTAATTCACCCTATTACTCAGAAGCTCAAGGACAACAGTCTGGTAGAAGCTGCAGGGTTTCCAATGGCATTCCAAGCTCCTGAGCTTGTCAGAGAATGTATAGAGAAATACAACCCGGTGACAAAGAAAATCCTATTCTTGAATTAGTCTATTTTGCTGACGATTGATAAAACCCTAATCCAATCCACTTTTGGCATTTCGGTGAAAGACGTGTATTGCGACATCGACTTCAGTTTGTCTGTGTCTATGTTCAATGAAAAGAAGACTCTAAGGAGGGAAGAAATATAGAGGACCAGGTTCTAGACCCCTCAATCAAAGAAAAGTAAGATGCCAAAGACTCTTTTCAGAACAACTCTAAAGAGGGAAATTGTGGATATTCTGGCCCTGCTGACTAGATTAGACAGAAAACCTGAGATCCTAGATCTCATTGAGCATAATTTATTCCTTGTTCAAGCCATCTATGCATAAAATATGTTCATTGACTGGGCAAAAATCTTGTGTTAGAAGCTAGCATCCTGGATGAATTGTTGTCAGGGATTCAAATAGTTCTACATGTCTTCATACTTAATTTATGCTCTGGGGACTCAGCAGCTGTGGCCTGGCCTACCAACAATCCAGAATTTTGACAACAACACCAAAATATACGAGTTCTACCCTAATCTACAATTGCATCAGTGCTTTGAATAATATACTACTGTGAATGATACATTCATAATGAGAATATGTCAGGAACTTCAAGGTTGCCCAGAAAGAATATTCTCACTAGATGATATCTCAGTAATCAATCAGATTGGATGTTCTTTCATCCAATTCCCAAGTTTCTCTTATCTTTGGATAGGAGCCTTCTCTGGATTTCCTAAGGGATTGCCCCGGTATCCTAAAGGTAAGGTGGTCTTGGTGGAGCTCTATGGGTAGATATTGGAAGTGAACACTCTATGTTCAACTATGAAGAAGATCGCCAGAATTGCTTTCCCCATGGTGGTCGGTCCATATTCCTATGCATCCAGATCTGATGCTTGAAATTTGGTAAAAAAATTTGAAGATAAGATCAAACTACCTAATTATGAGGTTCTTAGGCCTCAATATGATCTTATGGGTTTTGTTAGAGATCACTTGAAGCTCTGACATGCCTACAGACATGTCCCAGATATTAAAGATTTTTGGGCTGAATGTTCTAATGAGTACAGACAAGGGAGAAATTGTGGTGCCATTTAACTTTGGATGAAATTAAAGTGTATAACAATGTTGTTGATGTATCTAATCTTGCAAATGATGGCCTCTTAATGCATCCTTCATCCTACAACCAGATTAAGGTGTTGCCCATTTCTTCCTCTCCACCAACTGGTCCAGTGGTTGATTCATTGGATCTTCTCATCAAAGGCATTATCAAGAGAACTGAAAAGTGGGTGAAATGAACCAGAGCATGACAGAAAAGAACTTTGGGTGCACATTCATCCGGAGGAATTACTTTAGGATATGAGCAATCAAATTTAGCGGTCACTTGTTCTGTGGTGCCATCAGTTTCATCAGGTGCAACTTGATCTACCAGGCAAGGAGGTGACCAGCCTCTGGAAAAGAATGTTCCTATCACTTTGACCTATGGAGATGGATCACTCCCAAACATTGGAAATGTAGAGAAGGAGAAGATAATGAAAAGGTAAAGAAGAAAGACCAAGTGGTGTCCGTGACCAAGCCTCCCTCACTAATTCCTATTATCACTTTGGATGACACAAACCCGATGGATGGTCAGGATTCCTCTTATCCAGCCAACACTCTGGCCCTTTTGATGACTAAGGTTGCCTCCTTCCATGTTCCATCACAAGACAAGAAGACTCCTCCAGTAGCCTGGAAGCTATTTGATCCTACAGCTCTTCAGTCTGCAATTAAGGTGTTATCCACAGACTCATGGTTGGAAGAAACCATTGAGAAGAAGAAGAAATGACATGAGGAATCCATTTCTTCAAAGGACCAAATCCTTAAGGCAACCTCATCTCAGCCACTAGTGAAAAAGGTGAAGAGGAAAAATTTTGTGGTGGCCCTTTCTCATGATTCTACAACCGGGCATTTGTTAATGGAGATAGCAGAGCCACAGAAAGATGGAAAGTTTCATGAACTTTCAGCTCAAGATTTCCAGATAAAAATTGTGGACCTAGGAGTGCTGGTGCATGATTCAATGGTGAACATCTGGAAAACCACCAATGAGCGAATTGAGGAAAGATTAGAAGAACTTCGAGAAGACAAGGAAGTCTTCAAGTCTGCAAATAAAGAGGTATTTGAATATATTAAATTTGCTTTGGGAAGTACTTCATCATGTCAATTTGACCCCAATGTGGAAGAGAATAAGAACTTTCTATTGAAACTACAACAAGAAAGACAGTTTGGGCAAATTGGGAGAGCATGGATAGAGGCATTGAAGGTTCAAGGCCCCATTGTCATCAACAATTTGGGGAACCTTCTACTTGATGCAAACAAGTTGAAGGATACAACATCAAAGCACTAGTTCACCATCTACAATGCGTCTAATGGATTGATAGAGCAACTAGCCACCTTGCAAGAGGTAATTGATATGAATACTAGTGTTGCAATTTTGAATGGTATCATTAAGACCAGGCATGAACAATTGTTTCATTGGAGGCAATCTCTGGAGTTCATGTTTGAGAGTTCAAGAAGATCAGAAAATGAACTCAAGACCATGATTGAGTTAGTGCAAAAGCAGATGGACAAACTTTTTGAGTTTTTGAAAGTTTTGCACATGGAATCTCAAGTTTCTAGAAGTGACAAGTTGGTGAATATAGAGAAAATGAAAGCTAAGTTTCTTTCTTTCATAGATGAAATTGTGGATCTGGCTAGTTTCCAAGTCTCAAGGATCAATGAGCTCTCTGCAATAGATGTAGTGATCAAAAAGGAATCGGAGAAGCTCCAATCCCAGATTGCTAGGTTGGACGAATTGACAGAAATGCATATTTTTGGATGATCTGAGCTGACAACATAATCATTCCAAATGCTCAAGAATTGGGCAATGTAACGGATGCAATAAAGGCTTATAGAGGAAAAACTGTTACACAGAAGAAGGCATAGAATCTATTGACCTCTATCATCTTTCCAATTTTCGTATTTTGTAGCCATTTTAGGCATTTTGTTAGCCTTGTCAGTTTTTGTAACCGACCAAGTTTATTATTAGAATGTTCTTCTCGAAATATTGCATAGAGGCATTCATTATTGTAACTGGTCATTTTTGAGAAGACAGGTATAAATGTAAATTTTTGTAAAGTGAATAAGATTGGCAAAAAATTACTTTGGGCAAACCCCTGTAACTGGGACTACTATGTGTGACTCTGAGTTTGAAGTGAATTTTGTTGTTCATCTTAGTTAGCTATGTGATGTTTTGAATGAGGCTGCTAATACTGGAAATTAAATGAATATTAATGAACTAGGTTTTTTTATTTTCATTTAGTGGATTGTATGTTTACTCTCTTCAGCATAAGCACTCAGACTTATTTTCATTACAGATCTTAGTTCAATAGATTAATTCTTGCATAAGGGATTGAGAAGAGGGTTAACAGAAAGTGAGATCAAGATAATCTAGGTATTGTCGAAGTTTCACAATCTTAGAAATCCAGGAATTACATTGTTATACTTCCTTTCTTCATCTCTTCTGGTAGATGGTAGTTTGCAATCTTACCACTTTGCATAATAGTTAGCATTTCAGATTGCATGTCATTGAGTAAGTCCCAATTCATTGCCTGAGTTGTTTGAAGCTTTGAGCAACTTGGATAAACCTCTTCTGCTCTCCGGTTAAGAGAATACCCCTAAAAAATGAAAGACAAAATTCATTGCATATCTTTCACATAAGGGATACTGTACCTTTCAATTCAAGGGTCATTGATAGATTCCTACCATTGACCCGGTATGTGGTTACTTTTTGGTCTACGAAAGCCACCTTTGGGTATTTTCAAGAGTCATTATATAAATCAAATTTAAAGTAGACAAACTGTAAGCCAACAAGACTTGAACTTGAAAAAGAACAAAGTAGAATCTGAGATGAGGTAACCAAGCTGCAAGCTATGTTACTCCTAAATCGCACACTACTATCAAAACATATGACTTCGGTAAAAGCATTGATTACCACCCTAGAGATGTTTGTTACAGAGAGCATATATGACATGCACACCAAACTCACCTTGGAATTAATGACCCTTGAGCACCTCAAAGAGAAATGGGAGAAGCTAATGAAGGACATTCAAAAATCCCATTCCCACATTTTTGACAAGTTGGAAGTAATACACCTTTATCATTATTTTCAAAAAAAGGGAGAAATGATATGATAAAGGGGGAAATGATATGAAAAGGGGAAATTTTAGGGTGAAAGGGGGAAACGATAAAAGGGGAAATATATGTATAAAGGAAAATGTATCAAAGGAAGAAACATGTACATATATTACACCAAGGCATGCACATAAGCAGAGTCATATTGACAAGGTAAACATTTTGGTGTATATACTGAACATTTTAGTTTTGCACATATTAGTTTTTGATACTAATGCCAAAGGGGGAGATTGATGATCATATTTTGTCATTATTATACAAAGGAAACAATTTTTGAATCATCGTCAACATGATCACCGAAAGATAGGTTTATAGTGCAACCCGACATAGCAACTCACAGAGGTCACTGAAAATGTTAAACTGCAAGTGAACATCAAAACCAATCTTCACCGATAGACTTTTTACAATGTAAACCGGCAACACAATTTAGAGAGCAATCTGACAGACAGTTCAAAGACTTCATCGAGAAAAGACTATAGAGCAACCCAAGCACCAGTCTACCGAGAGACAATTTTATTTCTGAGAAATATGGATCTAAGTTACACGTCAAATTTAAAACAATTGAGTTTTATAATTAGATTTATGCTTATCTTTAAAACCATTTCTTGAGGGAAAAGTAAAGTACATGTAATTTTTTTAATCAGTCTAACTAATTGAAAACATACAAACTAGGAGATCAAGATCAAGTTGTAAACCTTTGATCATAGAGTTTTTATTGTAATGCGTGAAACCTAGATAGCTCAAGAAACTTGTATATATAGATGTACAATCAATAAAGAAATTGATTATTTGTAGCCACAACATACATCTGAAGGATCAGACGGAGAGTTTCATGCAGAAGGACACAAAAGACAAAATTCTATTATGAATAAGATTCAAGGCTACCGAGTAGAATGGAGGTATTAATAAATCACTATAGGTGATACATATACATTGTGAACTTAAAGGATCTATATTCAAAAATTCAAGATTGCATACTATCAGGTCAACAAGTATTTTTTACTACTCTCTAGCAATTGTAAAAAATAGAAGAATTCCCTTAAGAAGGTGGACTTAATAGTCTTTATGTAAATCTCTTAACCAAGTGCATACTTAATAGTGTTGATAAAATCACTTAACAGAGTAGACCTAACCAGTCTAAAATGTTACTCCTAATAGGGTAAGATCATCAGAAGTGATCACACTTGTATCCTTAACCAACCCCTTCCATTCTGCAGATAGTGAAGCTTTGTGGGTTTCATCCCCACCACAGTTTTTACCTTCTAACAAGGTTTTTTTGTGTTACCAATTCTTGTGTCATGTGTACTTACATTTCATGAATGTTTCTATGAGTGTTTACATGCAATTTTGTTTATGTTTTGATATTACATGCATAAGATAGAAAAGCATCAATGGTCATTAATGCAAGAACAGAGTACTAAGGGTTAATTGATAAAAAAATTTAAGGGTACTTATTTACCCTCCCCTCTCAGTACACACCCTTCCATTATTTCAACATGAAGAGCATATTTTTAGTAGACTATTGTAGCATGATGTTTATGATGACTCCCCCATGATGATTCAAACATGCAATGGTTTAATTTATCCTTCTCATCATTCCATAACCTTTCCTATTGAAGTTTGTAATAAAAATTTAGATGTTACCTTTACTATTATCCCAACGTAAGATCAATTTCAAGTCAAACTTGGCCTTCCTTGTCTTACATACATGAGAGCCATGTTATATCCTATTCATAAATATATTATATTCCCTCATAATGGATAAATAATGATATTAAACCATAGCCTTTAAAAACCTTTAGTCCTAAGAGATTATCTTGACTTAGATTTCTTTTGGCCTTCCATACTTAAACAACTCAACCTCATCCTGATAAAATTTTATGTTCATATCAAAATTATAAAATTAAGAAGATTTGTGAACTTAGCAAGCCTAAGGTTCTTCCATCTTCTTCTCCTGGACTTCTTCCAACAGCTTCTATACCTCCACTTTCTTGCATACATCCTATATATCAGCCTAGTGTGGATCCTCCAGTTCTTCCTACTAAAGAAGAAAAGGTCCATATGGTCATTCATCCTAAACCTCAACCTCTTTCAAGTAAAACTTTGTGTAACCATCATGCTCATGAACAACGTCATAAACGTCGTGCTAGAGCCTGTCATCGTGCTTCTCAAAAAATTTCTCCTCCTAATACACCCTCTGATTCTATCATTCCTCTTTCCCAAGCCATGCTTGAGCCCAAGGAGGAAGTAAAAAAGAGAAAAATATGAAAACATGATAATTCAATTCGTATCTTAGATTCTATTACAATTAATTTATATGAAGAAAATACTCTTGATGATGACATTTCTATGCCTAAAAATGATACATGTGATGTTATTGATTATGATGATTGTGAGGTTATAGATCTTGATCATGATTTTCCTAACATGTTTTCACAACAATTATCCCTCAACCCTAGTGAAAATCACAACAACCTATGTTTCCAACATTGTCCTTTAGAACTTGGTATTGTTCCATCTTTCATGCTTGATGTTGCTTCTCTTGAAAGTTTCCCACCTTCCCAAAACATTACAGACTGAGTTGTGGGTGCATGCAATACACTTGACTAGCTCCTCTTGCACAATGAATTCCTTTTATGTGTGTGCATGTTTGTAGTGTTGTGCTTCCTGAGTGTTGTGATACCTACTCTCTATTTTGTTTATATCTATTTAAATGACCCTTGTTTATTTTTTTGGTGCAAGGTGATAAAGAAATCACAATGTTGTAAACATTCCTCTATTTGTATCTCTCTTCTTCTATATGTCATTTCATGTTATGTTGTGCACGTGTGATTGTTTGTCAATGCATCTTTGTGTTGTATGCTTGGTGATGATACAAACTAGTAGCAAAATTCCTCTTTTTGGGGTCTTCGTAATGCCACCCAAAAATATTCTTCTTTGTGAGTCTTATGTGCCATTCTTCCATTATATTTTTAGTTCTTCTACCTTCAAGGAATGATGACGATTCATTTTGACATAATATACATATTATCATATGATCATACTAACCCAAGAGTTAGTAGATCCCTTCCATTCTCTCTCTTTTTCATGTGCTTATTTATCTTGATTTGTTCCTTCTTGGGGGAATTTCATAGTGGAAATGTCTCTGGTGGATGCATGTACACTTTGTTAAAGCTATTAATCCCATTAAGGCACTTGAAATTTCTTTAATGTGGGAGCATGCACTCCACTCACTTTGCACACACTCACAGTGGTTCAATGTTAGCTTTTGATTTTGAGCCATGTGGAAGACAATGATTTTCCACATGCCTAATCTTTCCTTTTGATCCATGTGGAAGACAATGCTTTTCCACATGCCTGATCTTTTCTTTTGATCCAAGTGGAAGATAATGCTTTTCCACATCCCTGATCTTTCTTTTGATCCTCATGGAAAACAATACACTTCCACATGCCTGATCTTTTTCTTTGATCCATGTGGAAGAAAATGATTTTCCACATACCTAATATTTCCTCTAGGTCCATGTGGAAGACAATTCTTTTCCACATGCCTAATCTTTCCTTTTGATCCATCTAGAAGACAATTATTTTCCACAAGCCTAATCTCCTTTTCCTTTTCTTGATCCATCTGGATGAAAATGATTTTCCACGTGCCTCATCTTTCTGTTTTGATCCATGTGGAAGACAATGCTTTTCCACATGCCTGATCTCCTTTTTATTTTCTTGATCCATGTCGAAGACAATAATTTTCCACATGCCTAGTCTCTCTTTTAAGCCGCTTCATGTGCATGCCTTGTGAAGGTGAAATTGAATTTCAATTTCCCTTCTTCTATTTTCCATGGATCACCTAGCACTACATAGATTCTCTCTCTCTGTCTCTCTCTCTCTCTGTCTCTCTCTCTGTCTCTCTCTCTCTCTCTATATATATATATATATATTAGATAAGAACTTAAGTCACTTGGGGGATTGATGTTTTCTTATTCCTTAGCCTTGATGAGATCAAACCTCTGCATCAGATGTAATTTATTGTGAGAATGAGTTTTTTTTATACTCCCACTAAAGTGTGGGATAAATGTATAGTCCTAAAAATTTAGCACCCATAATTGGATGTCTTTTAGGACCTATTGACCAAATTTTGGTGATTTTGAGATCTGACTATCGGTTATGCCTATTTGTCCCTTTTTCCCGTCTCCTTTTTCACATCTCCTGATGGGTCTCCACCCTATCGTAGGAAACTTTACCTAGGGGTATAGTCAAAATTTTACTTCACCCCATATGGGATTTCCTTGAATGGCCCCAGAGCCCGATGTGTGGACCCTTCATCCTATGCTTTTTCTATTTTTTTTTATGTGTCATCCTGCCCACATTTGAATCTCAAATGAGCATAAAATGATGCTTTGTCCCCTCATTTTACAATATATAACATATAAGAACATATGATCAAGCAATTATTCCAAGATTATTCAAGTGGTGAAGGCAAGGCATCTATCCAAGGTCTCCAAGTTTTTTTCATAGATCCATTCAAGCAAGTCAAACTCCTTCCTTTGATGCAAGATTTATCTCCCATGATGGCCAAGTAGAGATATTCTCAAGTGGCACAAGGAGATTCATTCCATTCTTATTCTAGTGGCATTACTCCATTCATGATCTAGAGATAGTGATTATGGATCTCATACATTAGTGTGGACATCCTTAATGATTGCAAGTTCAAATGCAAGCATCTTCATGAATGTTTGCGATTACTACATATATTCATGAGGTTTTTACACAAGGTGAATCAAACATTTACTTTCCTTTTCATATTTTCATTTACTTATCAATTTCAAGGTTAATTCATAAACAAGGGGCTTGACCAAGGCAAGCCCCTTTCCACAAACAATTTCCCTTTTTCTATGTGCAAGAACAAGTATCGAGATCTATGTAAATAGATTTAGGATTTTTTAGGGTTATCTCAGAGATCAAAATCAGAAAGTGCACAATTATAAATAGAGGGGTGTAGTTGAATCTTGACTTGTAACTAAAAATTTGACTTGTTCTTTAGAGACTTATATTTTCATAGTCAAAATTTACATATGCCAGGGTCCCAGATCCAGAAAAGTTTTAGTCTACGACATTGTTATGACTGGAAATTACAGTTTTAAGGCATATAAACTCCTAATTCATTTCAAGGTCAACAACTTCCCTCCCCAATATTGTGTTTACTTTTAGATCTATCATTGCATCATTCATCCTTAGTTACTTTTTAAATCTATACTTGTTCATTAATCAATTAGTCAAATCCATAATTCCTTAATAGTGGAAATAGGTCTTATCCTCCTCCCTTTGCATTTAGGCTTTGCATTTGCACCCTTCATCTTGGGTTGTGCTAATAAATATTGGGTACAAAGAGGTTGGGTTTGTCTATTTTCTGAATGTATAGGCCCCCTGCCCTACCAACAAAACAAAAACAAAAGGAATTTGGTGAGTGATCTCTACCTTAGCATCGCTCACCATTTTCCACTATACAAGGTTGAAATAGGTTCAACCTATACCCAGTAGGTGTAAATTTCAAGGTAAAGTTGCGGGATCAAAGGGGTATTAAGTGGTTTGGTAAAAATGAAAAGGTAAGAAAGAAAATTGATCATAAATATATCCAAATCTTTAAATGGGGCCCAAGAGGGAAATGAATTTTTTGAATGGATAGATAAATAGGAAATTGTGCATATGACCTAGAGCCAAGATAGACTTTTGAGCAAGATTGAAGGAGAAGGTAGACCTTGATTTAAATTATGTATGTAATTAAGTGCAAATTGAGGTCCTAATGTAAGGAACACACTAAAGAGGGCTAAAAGAGTCCTAAAATGAACACAAAAGCAAGTGCTTATTTTTTAGGACTATACATTTAGCCCCCAGTTAAGACATCACAAAGTCTAAGGACATAAGCCCCCAAACTAAGGATCCTAACTCCACATCCATGTACAAGGGAACAAAAAAAAAAAGAAAAAAAGAAAAATTTAAGACAAAAGACACTGTAAAAAAAAACTC
>MU224741.1:399241-416417 GCA_018584345.1 Thuja plicata
TACATGTATATATACATATGTATATATATGTATATATGTCTATATACACATGTGTATGTATATACACATGTATATACACACACATGTGTTTATACACATACATGTGTGTATATATACATAGATGTGTGTACATGTGTGTATATACACACATGCACACACGTGTGTATATAGCAATATAATATACCAATGTGTTTCAAAATGAAGGTTTGGAGGTCACGGATCCGACGAGATATTAAATTTAATTTTATAAAAAATGGAATCGGAATTTGAAATTCCAATTACACCTATTTAGGTGGGAGATGCATATGCCCATTTTAGGACAAAATTAGAATTTCAAAATTTCCAATTCCAATTTTTTTGGATGGACACAACTATGGAAGAAACAAAACTGAGAATTAGATAATAGGAATTCCATACATATTCCAGCTACCAAGCGGACCCTAAAAAATTGGAGTTTACACATCTTTCTCTTTCTCTTTAAAATTGAAGTTTACACATCTTTCTCTTTCTCTTTCTCTTTCTCTTTCTTCTTAAAACAATACAGGGTGAAAAGACCAAAATTGTACTGCAATATATACCGCATGTCCAGTCTATATAAGAATACATTCTTCTAGATGACACAAGAACGCTCTTGCTGCCATAATAAGGTGGGATCTCGTTCCAAGATCTCTTGCGACTACCCCACACCTTCTACACAAGATATTCCATAGTGCAGATAATGATGATGTGATGACGCGGTCCCAGTCAAGGGCAAATGTGACAGATACGTGGCTTTGGAATGGGTAGTTCCACTCGTTTTAACATAGTATTTGTGATGCCAAGACACGTGGGTAATGTTGGCATGACACATTCAATGTACAGAGTTCAAGGTTGGCACATAATATTGGAGTACTACATGAGGGCAGCTCTATACGAGGCCCAACAATTAGCTCAAAAATCAAAATTCCCAACACACTTTTGTACGCTGAGCATTTACTCCAACAGATTCACGTTTAAAGTCAATAATCACAAGAAGCCTTAATACAATGGGGCAAACATTCTTCTAATCTAAAGGATGTATACAATGATATCCTAGGATATATACAATGATGTTCTTGATGTTCTTGATATTCTTCATGTTCTTGAAAGGGGATGATACTAGTAAGAAAGTAGTAGAACAAATATAGGGGAAAGTTCTTAGTAGCTGTCTAATCTAATTTTGCATATCTAGCATTTCTAAACTCTAAGTCGGATTTTGATGATTTTTCTGATGTAGTTTTGTATGTGAGTTAAGAGCTTAAAGCTAAGGTTTCAGCTTCTGGGTATTCACACATCTCTCCGTAGAGACCGTCAAACACACACTGGTAAAAAAATGGCCTTTTCAAAGTGTCATCCGCTATGTTCTTGCAACAATAGCCATTTACTAAAAAATGCTAGTACTTGTGGCCAAATCTCCTAGTAGTCGTTAAAAATGTTCCAATAGTGGTGCACAAATGGGCCAATTACCTACCAAAAAAAGTAAAAAATGATTGACTATTAGTACATGTGTGATCAACTATTGATACATATGTTTTCATTTTTGGGGCTCCTTTAGTATTAGTAAATGGAGGGTCACCATGAAAAAAAATGTGACAGTTATTGGACCCCCTAACGACTACTGGGGACTTTCCCCTAATTGACTAAAACCCTACCACACTTTACTTCAAATTGTTTGTAGATTTTGAGACTAAAAATACGTAATCTTAAATATGGATAGAATAGATGGGTCACACCCCATTCTTTAGATATATGTATACCAAATGATATATGTAAGAGAGTATATATGTATATGTAGGAATATGAATGATTATATATAAAAGATATCAGAGGGATAAATGTCTATTATGTATAGGAGATATAAGGATGAAATGAATGTACTTGATTAATTCTGATAAGAATAATAATTTTATTGTATAATTGATTATGGGAAATAAATATGACATAGAAAGTACTTAAATTCACAACTTTAATTCATGTCTCCTTGTTTTCCTAAAATTAACCAAAGCTTGATTCCATTGTAGGAAATTAAGAAGAGCAATTAATAATAAATTTCTTAATATTCCAAAAGAGCTAGTCCTAGATTGAAGTATAAATTATAAAAGATTTACTTTTTCATGTGTAACAGATATTAGAAAATAAATATTTAACTTATCCCCATTAGTTTTTTACTTGAACATATGTGTGTACGTATGTACGTACATACATACATACATACATATAGATAGATATCTTTAAATTGATTTCCTCAAAAATATTAAAAACACATAATAATGCATTATCATGTAAAAATTGAAAATGATATCACATTGTCTCAGTCCCCTTAAAGGGGAAAAAAATAGAAGATGAAATTTTATTAATGAACACAAAAAACAATATTGAATTTAGATATCTTATAACACATTAAATCAATTTATATTTAACGCATACATAAATGCAATTCTAACAGTTCAATTTTGTATGAAATTATTGACCATATAAAAAAATGGCGAGCGGAGGACGGGCGGGAGTCCAAATTCAAATTTGAATCTGGGCGGGACTGGTGTGAACGCTGCAGGTGCTGCAGATCACAGCAAGCCGAAGGATGCTTTTGACAATGGGAAGCAAGGGGAGGATCCTGATGCTGGACTCAGACCTGGGGACCTGGGGGGCCCAGTTTAGAAGCAAAAGGAGACAGGCTGGAGTGCAGCAGAAAGTGGGCCTCCCTCTTTGGGGTCAAGCCTGGTATGTCTTCTTTACCACCGGTCAAGAACATATCAAGTCCTTCACAGGGAAGTTTTTCTTTGGATATCTCGAACCAGATTATTGACCATACCATTGCCAGAATGAAAAATTCCCTAGTTGGAAGATTCATGGGAGTGAGACCCAACATTGAAGTGGTTAGAGTATATGCCTGCAGAAAATGGGGCTTGAAAGGGCAAGTTGATGTGGTTGCTATGTCAAAAGGGCATCTTTCCTTCTTCTCTTGTGAAGAGGATAGAATGAGAATTTTGTGCAATGGGCCTTGGATAATAGGTAAAAATACTCTGATCCTCCAAAAATGGAGCCCTAATCTGGTCTTCGAAGAGGATGAGGTCAATCAAGTTTCGGTCTGGATAAAGCTCCATGGTCTTCCTCTCGAATATTGGATGGAGGAAATTTTTGTGGGGATAGATAATACCTTTAGGGAGCTCCTATCAATAGATAATGTCACTACTTCAAGGAGGAGATTAACATATGCTAGGATATGTGTGGGTATTACATAGAATATAGATATGCCAGAAAAAATCAACTTTTTCTCTAAACAGGGGTCATGGGAACAAAAAATAGAATATGAATCAGTCCCTTTTGCTTGTTTTCATTTCAAAAAGGCAGGATACTAGGCTAAGAAGTGCCCTTCAAAGATTGTCCAGAAAAAAAACTAAGCAATGGGTCCCAGTGGGAAGAGTGAAGAAAGTTGGAGAGGAACCTTCTTTGGAAGCCATTATTAATAACATCACTACTGATGCTTCAAACCTTGAAATAAATCATGATGGTAGCAAAAAGATATTAATGCAAAGTGGGGATTCTGAAAGTAGGGAATGTCATGAAAGCCCTAAGAACAATGCTGAAGAACAGAGGGAAGAAGGGGAGATCCAGAAAGAAAACCAACAAGAGACTTTTGATATAGTGGATATAACAGAAGAAGAAGGAAAATAACAACCTAGAACCCAAAAGGATCAAAATGAACAGAGATCAGAGAGTAGAAACCAAAAAATGGAGGAGGAAGAAGCTTGGAAGGAAGATAACCAGGGGCTAACTGGTCAAGGTTCATCAGATATACTACATGAATCTCCTCAAGGGATTAGAAAGATATCTTTTGAAGTTAAGACTCTTAAATGAGGGGATGCTAAAGATATAGGTCATGCTCTCTCAGGTATCCAGAGAGATGCAGAAAATCATGGGGATAAGCAAAAATCTAAGAAGATTAAAGGAAAGAAAGGTAGAGTTGAAACAAGGAGTACTACAAAATTAGGGGATGTGGGAGGAATTTTGTCTTCCCCTAGATGCCCTTCGAACCAAAAACTTAGAGTCAAGGAGACCAAGAAGAATATTGCAGATGGAAGCCAGCCCACTATAGTGGAGGTGGGATACTTTACTAAGGTATGAAGATCATCTCTTGGAACATCATGGGATTGAATAATCCCCATAAACAAGATATTGTTAGGAATATGATAAGAGATAATAGACTAGATATTTTCTTAATTCAGGAAACCAAAATGTTGAAAGAGAAAGTGGAAAAGCTTAGATTCTTTAAAAATGTCAATAATTGTGGGGGAGACTCAGAGGGTGCTTCTATGGGTATTGATACTGTCTGGAATTGTGATTTTATTAAAGGGGATATTATTTATCAGGGGAATAATGTTGCTTGTATAAGATTTAAGCATCTAAAAGATAGTACTTATTGGGTTTTAACTAATATTTATGCCCCTAATTCCAAAAAGGGTAGAGAGGCTTTTTGGAATAAGCCGTCCTCCTTGAGAAATAGTTTTAATAATGAGGAGTTGCTTGTTATGTGAGATTTCAATACTCCCTTAAAAGAAGATGAAAAAAGAGAGGAAGCCAAACTAATCTGGATAGTAGACTAGATCTGATGGATTTTATTGATAGCCATTCTCTCCATGATATTTAGTTGCAAGGTGTTAACTATACCTAGATTAATAGATGAAGTGGGCATGATCTTGTCCATGTTAGACTTGATAGAGCCTTGATCACTAATGATTGGTTTTCCCATTACTACTGCTCGTTATCTTCTCATTTGAGGGTAGGATCGGATCATAACCCTATCACTTTCCTGGCGGATTTTATCTCCAAGAAAGGGAACTTTCCTTTCAGATTTGAGAAAATGTGGACTATGCACCCTCAACTCCAGCATAAGATTGAGGATTGGTGGAGTATTAAAATCAAAGGGACTGCCATGTTTATCCTGGCTAAAAAACTTAAATATGTTAAGGATAATATTAAGGATTGGAATAAAGACACTTTTGGTAACATTTTTTCAACAAAGGCCAATATCAATATGGATCTGAAGGACATACAGGACAGTATCCAGAAGGATGGTTATGTGAGGGTCACTAGAGAACATGACAATGAGAAGTTGGTGGAGCTCGATCATATTATTACTAAGGAGGAAACCTTCTGGAGACAAAGGTCCAGAAAAATTTTCCTTAATGAAGGTGACATAAGTACCAAGTATTTCTTCATGAATACTCTTAAGCACAGACAAGCTAATAGAATCTCCCATCTAAACATCAATGGCACTATTTCAGAGGATGAAGAAGGTATTAGGATGGAAGCTAAAAATTATTTTCAAAATCTTCTAACAAAAAATAGAGATCTGAATAGGGAGGACCAAAGGGATCTGCTAGGATGCATTCCCCATATGCTAAATGAGAATAAGAATTTGGATCTTAATGCTATCCCCTCTAACTCTAAAATTAAAAAGGTTGTCTTCTCCTTTGAAGGAGATAAAGCTCCGGGACCGGACGACTACCCTATGTTCTTCTTTCAGATGTATTGGCACATTATTGAAAAAATGTTATGAATGTTGTCAAGGAATGTTTTAGTTCTAGAAATTTGCTGAAGGAGTTAAATGGAACTTTTGTTGCCTTAATCCCTAAAAAATAGGGAGCTGATAAAATGTATCAGTTTAGGCCTATAAGTTTATGCAATTCTGACAAGATAATATCTAAAGTCCTTACCTCTAGGATCTTATCTATTCTCCCCTCTCTGATATCTTGGGAACAAAATGGTTTTGTGCTGGGAAGACAAATCTTGGACTGCATAATTTTTGTCCCTGAGAATGTGCATTCTCTGCTGATGTCTAGAAAGGAAGGCCTCATCCTCAAACTAGACCTCTCTAAAGCCTATGATAGAGTGGATTGGGAGTTTCTTTTAAAAGTCTTGTGTGCTTTTGGTTTTAACAAGAAGAGTACTGATCTTATTTTTCAGCTTGTTTCTTCTGCCACCTTCTCTATTTTGGTCAATGGGTCTCCTACCCCTTTCTTCAAATCTTCTAGAGGGTTGAGGCAGGGGGATCCCCTTTCCCCTATCCTTTTCATTATTATGGCCGAGTGCTTGGACAGGTATATGGAAAACCGTATGAGGGTTAGGGAAATTAAGGGATTATGTCCTTCTTCTGCTAACCAAGTGTGTTCTCATCAACAGTTTGTTGATGTTTTAGTTATTATGGGAGAATCCTCTGTTAAAAATGCTACTTGTATTAAGAATACTCTGACTAAATATGGGAATGCTTCTGGTCAAACTATTAATTGGGAAACAATATTTATGTTCTTCTTTAATGTTCTAGAGAACTGGAAGATCAGAATCATGATGATTCTGGGGTGCGATTTGGGGACCTTCCCTGACACTTACATTAGGATACCTCTCTGTCTGAACCCATGACACTTTCTGGAGTTCTCTTGTTGACAGATATTACACTAAACTTGCTAGATGGAAAGGACTTATGTTGAGCCAACCGGGAAAGATTCAGATTCAGAGATCTACCCTCCAAGGTCTTTCAATTTATGCATTAAGCATCTTCAAAATCCCCAAAAAGTTTGGGGATTCTATTGAAAATATTCAAAAAACTTTCTTATGGACTATAATGGAGAAAAAGAAGAGGATAGATCTCATAGCTTGGGAAGAAGTCTATAGACCTGTTATTAAAGGGGGGCTGGGTCTTCACAAAATAAAAAATCTCAACAATCATCTCTTGGATAAATTAATCTGGAGATATTACAATTCCAGGGGAGAATAGACTCTAATTTGGGACAATAAATACAATCAGGACCACCCTAAATTAATATATTTTCTTGATTATGACAGGGTCTCTGGAGGATCTTTTATATGGAGGAATGCTATGAAAAATAGGGAAGTCATTAGAAAAGGAATAAGATGGAAAGTTGGAAATGGCAGGAATGTTCTCTTCTGGGAAGATGAGTGGATTTTACATGCTCCCCTTAAGGACTTCCCTAGATGGAAGAACTTTGAAAACCTCTGCAAACTTAGATTTGGAAGGAAAGTGGAGGACTACTGGGAAGGAGATCACTAGAAAGATCTGGCTATTATTGACATTTTGATGGGACAGCTTAACCAAATTTTGGAAACTACCACCCTGATTGAGGAGGAAGATAAGATTATCTGGAAGTATAGTTCGTGTGGTATTTTTTCTACCTCTTCTTTTTATAATAAGGAGTTTGAAGATATGATTGAGCCTTTTTGGGCTAAGGCTTGGATAAAGGATCTTACTCCTAAGATCAAGATTTTTTTCTGGATCCTTTTACAAAATAAAGTCCTCACTACTGACAACCTTATGAGAAGAGGGATGATTGTTGTGAACAGATGCTACATTTGCAAGTAGAATGAGGAGAGTGTTGATCATATGACTATTCATTGTCCTTTTGTTAAGGTGATATGGGATAACTTTCTTACTCTTTTTAATACTGAATGGGTTTTCCCTAAAAATTTGAAGGGTCTTTTTAATTCCTGGAGACATCATTCAAAAAATTAAACTGTTATTCAAGTTTGGAAATTTTCTCTTCCCTATATTTGTTGGGGAATCTTGAGAAAAAGGAATGAAAGAGTTTTCAGGAATAAAGAGGAAAATGCCAAGGAGGTTTTTCATAAGACAAAGAGAGCTATTAAAGAAAATGCAGTGTTAAAGGACAGAATTATGGAACTAATCTTGGAACAAAATATTGTCTTATTTCATAAATGCAAGATAAAAGGGAATTTTAGGAAGCAGAAGAACAAAGTTATGAGAGCTGATTCTAGGTGGGATTGTCCACCTAGGGGGTGGATGAAAGTTAACTTTGATGGTGCCTCAAAAGGAAACCCAGGGGTGGTGGGTTGTGGGATTGTCATTAGGGATGAGAATGGGGTATGTAAGGGTATCAAAGTTGTCCCTTTTGGTTTCCAGACCAACCACCTTGTTGAGGCCACTTCTACCCTTCATGGTCTCATCATGGCTGAGGAAAAAGGATGCAAGAAAGTTTGGATTGAAGGAGATTCTCTCAACATTGTAAATTGCTTGAATTGTCTTACCCCTACATCTTGGACTATTTGCAATATTATGCAAAAGGCTAAAGCCTTAATTCATTCTTTTGAAAAATGTATGGTGACTCATAACTACTGGGAAACCAATGGGGTGGCTGATTGGGCTGCCAACATGGTGTGTAAAATAGAGGTGGTGACTCAATGGGGAGGTGATGTTGACACACTAGTTCAAGTGCAGTTATTGATGAATAATGACCGTTTCCAAAGAAAACAAAAAAGTGATCATAAATGGTAAGTTTTAATTATATTTTATGGCGGAAGTGACCTGTCATCATTACAATCTAAGGAGAATGTACATAGTGGCAATAATTAGCTGGAAGTGGCACGTTTTCTGGGTGCACTTCATTTTTATGAAAGGGAGGTGGGATATTTCAAATGACATTCGTATCTACAGAGAGAGTAATCTTAACTAGAGAGCAGATATGGGAGGTAACAAGAAGTGAGTGGAACCTGCAAATTGTGATGAATGGCGTGAAAGGGATGATGTGTGGAAGATTTTGGTGGAGGGTGGTTTGGCGGTTTTCCTAGAGAGGCTTCATGGGCACAATTCCACTATCACTAGAATCTTCTCGAAGACCTCAAAAAATGGGAAGGTTATGGTTGGCAACTAGTATATGGAAGTCACCGAGGAGGTTATTGCGGAGGTGACTGATATGGGGATGGAAGGGATCAAATTTTACACAGATAGGCTAATCTTGAACAAGGCGTGGGAGAATTTTCCTGAGGAAGACAAGGAAAGGGCTAGGCTAGTGAAGGTGGGCACCTCTTATCATGACCCCATGCGCATATCTAGACCCTGGTGATATGTTTTTTTCATGTTGATTAGCTACATCACTCTGGATGGTAGGTTCACTAGGGCCTACAGCTACCACTTCATGCTCCTTAATCACTTCAGACACAACATGAAGGATAGTTTTCCTTTCTACTTGCTCAAATCACTTTATCTCACCATGAATAGTATGTAGAGGAAACCAAAGGAGGATCATGCCTCCCACCGTGGGCTTATGGTGTTATTTTACGAGGTTCTTAAATCCAAGAAGGTGGAGAGACCTCTGGTTAAAAGGACTCAAAAGGATGAGGAAGATACGAAAGGAGATGAGGAGGAAAGTGTATATGAAGAGGACACTGAGGATGAGGAAGAGGAGAAAAAAGGGCATAAAACCCCTTAGAAGGGAATAAAAAAGGGGTCTTCTTCCTTGAAAATCCTGAGTATAACCTATTGTATTGACTGCATCTCTCCAGTAGGTATAGGCAACCTTTCCTTCAATCATGATAGTGTGCACTGTGTCAAGTATTATCTTGTTCCTCCTTTCTGCTATCAGATTTTGCTGAGGGGTTCTAGGTACACTTAAATATCTTTTGATTTCATGTTCTACATAGTAGTCATAAAACTAGTCATTAGAGGTGAATTCTCCTCCTCTATCAGATCTCAGACATTTTATCTTCAGTCCAGATTCATTTTCAACCTTGGCTTTGAATACTTTGAACCTCTCAAAAGCTTCATATTTTTCTTTTAAGAACGCAACCCACATCATCCTTGAGAAATCATCAACAAACAAAATAAAATACCTTTCTCCGTAGTATGATATTGTTTGAGTAGGTCCACATAGGTCTGTATGTATTAGATCTAATTTGTTTTCAGAAAAGTCTTGTTTGCTCTTGAATGAGGTCCTCACATGCTTCCCCATCACACATTCCCTGCACATAGTGTCAAATGGTCTTGCAATATTTGGAAGGTCTCTTACTACCTTTACATTATTTATCTTGACTATGTTGTCAAAATTGATATGACAAAGTCTCTTGTGCCATAGCCAACTATCATCTACTTTAGCAACAAAACAACTTACCTCTGAGTTGAGCTGGAAAACATTACCCTTGGTCTTTGAGCCTGATGCAATCATGTCTCCTTCTTTGTTGTTAATGATGCACTGGTTGTTTTTGAATTCCAACTGATATCCTTTGTCAAGCAACTGTCCAACACTTAGTAAGTTATGATGCAAACCATCAACATAGAGAACATCATCTGTCTTGTTCTTTCCATCTAAGGTGATAGAACCTCTGCCTATGATAGGTCTATGAGTGTTATCTCTAAATCTAACCATGCCACCTTTGTACTTGTCCAAATGTATGAATCTGTCTTTGTCTCTTGTCATGTGGTGTGAACATCCGTTGTCAATGATCCAATCAGTCCTGATGTCTGCTTTGGAAACTAATGCTAACTCTTATGTGTTTTTTTCATCTTCTTTGTCCATTTCTTCACGCATTTTCTCAATGTCTTTAATGGTAATGAATCCAATTTCATCTTCTCTTGAGTCATCATCAGTTACACCATCTTCAACATGATAACATTCTTTAGTGTACTTAGGTTTGTAATATGATCTGAACTTCTTGACTCTTGTAGGACACTTGGATGCAAAGTGACCAACTTTGTTGCATGAAAACAATTTGAATGGTAGTTGTCCTTCATATTTCCCTATACCCTTCCTTTCCTTCTTGGCAATCATAGCAATGATTTCTTCTAGTTCTATATCCACTTCTTCATTATTACTAGAGTTGCTCATAGATTTCTTGTTGTGGACTGTGGCTTTGAAAGTTGTCTCACTTTTAGGTTTTGTCTTTAATCTAGATATCTCAAATGCAGATATTTTTCTGACCAAAGTCTCCCTCTTGAAGTCTTTTGAAAATTGCATAGTCTCATCTAAGATATTGATCTTGCTTTCATAGTCTGCTATTAATGTGGTCATTAGTTTGTCCGTTATATCTTCCTCTGAAATTTCTCCATCATTGTTTCTTATACCTAATATTGCTTCATTAATCCTCTGATTGTAAGCTCTATTGTTTTCTTCAGGTAGCATTTCTAAATTGTTTTATCTTTTCTTCCATGTCTTTCTGCGCGCATTCTTCACTTAGATGTCTCCTTCAAACATATCTTCAAAATATTTCCATATAGAATATGCTTTATCTGCCTTCTTGATTTTAGAAAATTGACTGTCAGATAGGGCACTGATTAGGGCTTCTTTGGCAATAACAAATTCTGATTGAATACTTCCTTTTGTTTAATAGTAGAGTCTTCTTCTGCAAGATCTTTTAGAGTAGGAACATCAACTGCTTGTGTAGCAACCTCATTTATCTCAAAACCCATGCCCTGTAGATGTGTTATCATTTTGTTTTTCTAGTCAAGATAATTTTCTCCATCAAACTTAGGACTCTCTTTCCTGAAGTATGCCATCTGATCTACCTTAAGCTATTAGGCTTTCTCTCCAAGGCACTTGGCTCTGATACCAATTGTTGGAATAGTCTCAAGGATAACTGAGAGGGGGGAGGGTGAATCAGTTATTAGTTAATTTAATTATTTTCTCATCCTTTAATGTAATTTGATATAAAGTAAATGCACATTCAAATAACACAATAGAGTACTCAACAATTTTGGTTCTGGGGAAACCAAATAGGTAAAAAACCCGGTGGGAATTAGCACCCACAAATAATTGTACTAGTTTATAGTGATCCCTGTTAGAAGATCTTACAACCCTGTTAGGATTTGATCTTTACAATGCAAGAAGTATAGAGATCTGGTTAAAGGTCGGATCCTGTTAGGAGTCTTTTACAAACAACCATGTTAAGGGTGAGGACTCACTGTCCAATAGCTCACTGCTAAGATGATGAAGGTTGTAACCTTCAGTAGAATAGATATACACTATATCTGGTAAATGAACTATTTGAGTAGACCTACTATCTTGATCATTTCTAATGAATTGCAATCAACTTATGTTTCTTCACATAGATCTTCAACTTATTCTTTCTGACATTCTGCTCTGCTCTATCTTTTCTTTTTCACTACATTTTTCACACTTAGCGAACAATATAGAACTGTTATATGTATCTTCACCAAGGATAACGTCACAACGGTATCTGGAAACACTTCATCAACTTTCTTGTTTGCTCAACCAAGCACGCAATCAAATTTAAGATCATGCAACTCAAACTGAATAGACTCGACGCTTCACAAAGTCTGCTTCACCAAATTAACTCTAACATCACAATTCTATTGAAACATGTTTAGCGCCTTTGGATATTTATCTTTAAATCATAACTAAACATGAATATAAACACACATATCCCAAAGATAGGCGCAACTCAGAGACACTGTATTTACATTGGCTCTTAACAGATAAACTCTAGAAACTATAACTGCCATAACTGATTAATCTTAACTCAACTGTAACTGCATATCTAACTTGGCGTGAATGAAAATAGCATCTAGAACATGTATACACTATGGAAATAGACACACATAGCTCCAAAAAATTTGTACTAATAATTGCATACAAGATACCTGTTGTATATTATATATTGTCATCAATGATAAACATACAAACAATTATTTGCATAGAGGCAAATCTCCAACAAAAGGATCCAGATCTCTTACATCATGGGGATTGGTTTGTTTGTTAAAATGAAAAATGTGAAAAATAATGTACAAGGGAGGCCATATGTATGCCCCCTCCTTATAATGGCTACGTAGTAGACATGATAAGCAATATAATCAAGGATACCTAGTTCCATCAACAAGGAGATATCCTTAAAACAATAATGTATACCAAAAAAAATTATAAGCTAAGAAAATAGATAATTGTGAAAGGATATTCGGCTTGTGAGAAGAGACCCTTGAAAGGAAGAGGTCTTGTTGACACAACATCTACCTTCAAGAGGAGTGCTTGCAAAAAAATAACATCTTCAAGACAAAGAGGGGGAAGAGAAAAAGAATGCACCCATTTAGCCCTCTGTCGCTAGGTGAAATAAGGGTTCTTGATGAAGGATGGAAAAATTTGAAACACAAAGTAAGGGAAAATGTTTATAATGAACATAGTTTTACAAATAAGGAAGTGGTGAAGACCAAGGATTCACACCTCTTTCATAAGAAAGAATCTCAATCAAAACAACAACTCCTTATAGAAAGATAATGTCACATAATAAATAAATGCCACTATACAAAGGAAAGTAGATCCTTAGAAAAGAGAGAAAGAATGTGCAATAAATCTTGTCCCCCAACTGTGAGGAAAGATAAAATGTGTATAATAAACCCTTAATGAAAGTCACATTATAAAAGATACACAATTTCAAGCAAACTAAGTGGCACATTAGAGAGAACTCATAATTTAAAACAAATATATATATGCTAGAAAAGAAATAATACACAAAGTAAGAAAGTCATCAAGGAAATAAATGTAATGATTATAAGAATGATTATTAGATTATATACATGCCTTTTGAGACATGAAAATGATTGTTAAGTAGGGATGTTACGATCTTTCATGAAAAAAAAGTATCTCATGCCAAAAAGAATGTACCATCATGAAATAATTAAAAATCCATAGACATGAAAGGAAGAGAAGGATGTCATATTATATCTATTTAGTGGTGACCTCAAGTGTACAAGATATGAACTTGCAAGTAAGGAAGAGATTGTAAGGAGAGAGAAAATCCTAAACAACAAGTTCATACATGAGAGGACATCATAGTACAAAAGAGATAAAAAACAAAGAGATAAAGGATCCTTTAAAGAAGGACAAAGAAAGAAAACCCAATATATGCCCTAAGTGATAGATATTGTATAATAAACATTCACTTTCAAGAAAGCATAAGGTTGCAATTCAGGATGTAAATATCTTTGTGTTAAACAACAAACTCTTGCAAGAAATAACAATATACTATAAAAGATGCAAGTCCGCAAGGGATATTGGAGGCATGGTGAAGGCAGAGACAAAGAGGAAGGACACACTATTCTCCTGAAGTGGTTTCTATTTATAATAGAAATTTGTTTTCAAGAAAGCATAAGGTTGCAACTCAGGATGTCTATCTCCTGAAAAATATAACATCCTTATGTAAAACAACAAATGCATGCAAGAAAGAAGGCCATCTTATAAAAGAAACAAGTAAAAAAAGAGAGAAAATTGATCCTTTGAGATAAGGAGGAGATTTTAATAGAACCCTTCCCCACCCCCCCCCTCCCAAGTGAGGAGACAAGGAAAAATAAATATTAGGCTTCTCACAATATATATATCTGGAGAGTTCTTCCAAATAGGTTCACAGATCTGTAGTTAAATCTACACTTCAAACCTGTGCTTGCACACAAGAGAGAAGGGGAAATTGTTGGGGGGAGGGGCTTTCCTTGGTCAAGCCTCGATTTAGCAATTAACCTTGAATTGAAATGAAGGAAATTCTATCATGTAGAAGAGATTAAATCTAACAATGGAAATGTATCATACTATGTAGATGAAATTATACTTAATATGAGATCAAGTATGTTAATGCAATAACCTTGACTCAATACAAAAACCTAAAGAAACTCATGTAAGAACAAACCTCATGTAGTATATGCTTGTAATTCTCCTTAATATTGGATTGAAGAAGAAGAAGAAGAAGACTTGAATGGATGAATGTAGATCTCCTCCCTTGATGGCCAAATCCATTTTTTTCCTATGAAGAAAGAAGCTAGATCTATATAAGGAAATTCATGAATACTTGATAGATGATGAATACCTTCAATGAATGATTTCTTTCTTACTTAAACTCCTTGAATGCACAATAAATTTCTCAATAATTATTTCATTAAGATCATAGATTTCACAATAGTAGGTGTGAAAATGAGGGGGATAAGTCTCCTTTTATAGTGATTTTGGGGTCAAATTCACAAAGATTGATCTCACAGGGTGAGAGAATGAAAATAACTTGAATTGGGACTAGAACCCACAAAAAATCAATGACTAAGGTATAGGTTGAAAGTGATTTGAACTATACTTGGAAGGTATAAATTTTGAGGTAAATTTGTGGGATCAAAGGGGTGTTAAGTAGTTCGGGGAAAAATGAAAAGGTAAGCGGGAAAAGTGATAAAAAATACATCCAAATATTGAAATTGGTCCCAAGAGGGAAATGAATTATGTGAATGGATAGATAAATGGGAAATTATGCATAATAACTAGAGCCAACATAGAGTTTTGAGCAAGATTGAAGGAGAAGGTAGGACCTTGATTTAAATTATGTATGCATTTAAGTACAATGTGAGGTCCTAACGTAAGGAACACACTTAAGAGGGATAAAAGAGTCCTAAAAGGAACACAAAATAAAGTGCTTACTCTTTAGGACACACACACACACACACACACACACAATCAATCAATTTTATCCTTTACTTTGACTTAAGTATTTAAAGGGCTTAAAAAATATTAAGTTAAAAATTATTATTAGACAGTAGGGTTATGACAAATAAAATCTTGTCAACAACATGGTCACCGTGAAAGGTTATAAATCCAAAAATCTAGGAGTGGCTAGTGCCATGATCTTGCATTATCTAGTGCTAAACAACCTTTCTAAACATGGAAAAGGAATCCTTAAATTCATCTTCAATGATTAACGTGGGAATACCACCTACACAAATCTTATTAGTTCTGGGACATTTAGATGGCGGGTTCTCTCTTGGTATTGTTCACTTGATTTCAACTGATTTACCATCTATAACATGTAAATCCTTAATAAATTTGTCTACAATAGAGGGATCTACACAAGTAACAAAACAAAAACCCCTAGGGTTTCCTATGGCATGGTCTTTCATAATGACTAAATTTGTAAGATCTCCATACTTTCTGAAATACTTTGTAAAAGTGGTCGTGGTTGTCTCTCTTCATAGACCACCAATGAAGATCTTTCTAGGGTTGGAGGAATCTTTAGAAGAGTCATTAATCTTTCTCTTATGGATTATCTACTATAGTTTCCTCATTTTCTTCATCATTGTTGTAGTTGAACTGTGTATTATCCTTTGCCTTAGATCCTTCCATATTGCTTTACGAAAGCCTCAAAATATTTTTTCCCCTTTGTAAATAATACTCTGTGAGCCTTCACAATGATGAGAACAAATAAAAATGCATCGTAAGATTTATAGGATAGGAAAAATTTAAGGGTAGAAGTGTCTGGATACAACTTATCACCTCTTTAATATTCTTATTCATGGTGAGAGTTGTGTAGTTCTCCTTTTACAAATAATTTCCAACATTGTATGCACAAATCCCAATCACACTATTCACATCCATATATTCATTTTTGGTCCAATTTAACTCTTCTATTGAAATAGCACGAGTTACAATAAAAATGATGAAATTGTGCGTCTTCAGTTGTTGCACATGTTTTAATGGTTTATGTTTTTATCCATAAAACTTTCCTCAAAATTTGATTGAATTTTTTCAATTGTAAATATTTCAATAATTCATTCCTCGTCATCGCATCCACTTCATCCATTTTCACATCATTTGATTTACACAAAAAACTTTACAAGCAATGAGAGTTCTTCTAGCATCAAATTTGAGGTATCCTCAATTTCTTCAAAAAACAACTTGCAATGATTCCAAAAGCTTATTATGTCCTCGAAAGATAGTTTAGGCCAATGCATATCTTGTACCATATCTTCATAGACATCTTTGAGTGTTGTAATACCATTTTGTTTCAAAAAGATATCCCACATATATAATTCGAACATTGCTATGAACTTGTTCTAATTATTGTAAGCTGGATTTCATTTTGAACTTTAGACTTGGAGGTTCAACATATAGAAAAACCAATTTATTTTCTATTGCTCCTTTACTCACCTATAAACATGAAAAGAGAAATTTTTTATAAATTAATATTGATGATAAACATAATAAATAATACATCATAATATATTGAAAAATATATATTAATTTTTAAAACTTATATACATATATTAAGATTATTTATTTTTAGATAGTGCTTCAAAAAATTTTTAACATGACTGGTGACAGTGGCACAACACGCCCTTTGGATCCATCCAAAATGCTTTTGATCTGGAGCTATGAAACAATGAGGCCACAAATGGGGGACCTCATCCCCTTATTACAAAGCTGAGATTTAAACCTGGGTGGGGACAACAACAACAATGCCACCACCTAATACACTAATTGGTGAACCCCTACATATATTAAGAAAATTTTAATTCAACATAACATATTACCATATTTAATGTATTGAAGAGAAAACATAAGCTTGATTCAATATGAATGATATATATATATATATA
>MU224741.1:470142-493347 GCA_018584345.1 Thuja plicata
CATCATCCTACATTTGGATTATGTTTTCTCACCATGACTGTCAAGAATGGGAAGCATACTGATGTCTCTAATGGTTTTGTTTCTTCCTAAGGGAGACAAGATGTTTGTAAGTATTGGAAATTGTTTTTTCTTTAAACACATACCATTCTTGCAGGTGATTATTCATGAAAGGGGGGCTACAAAATCTCTCATATTTCCTCTTACAGGGGATGTTGGGGGGCATAAAGGCAAGCATCACTTGTATCTATGTGATGGATTTAGTTCTTGGGGGTATTGGTTTTGAGATGGCGATGTCCCCTTTCTAGTATTCATAATATGGTGTGTCATTAGCCTATTTTCCCATCATCTCGTAGGCTAACCAAGACATTAAAAAGACTTAGAGTCCATTTGGCCTAGGGAGTTTCAATGGCAGGCCAATCTGAGGGGTTTTGAGGAAGTTTTGGGCATACTTACTATTTATAATAAGTCATTCTAGGCATGCCTAGACATTCATTGATAGTGACATGTTGATGGTAATTGTTTAAAATCGACAAGAGTTTTATTTATCATTGATATGATTTATTGTGTGTTAATAAAGTTATTTTATAAAGTTAAATTTAATTATTTAACTTTATAATGCATTAAATATAGTTTGTGGAAAATATTTAAATTAAATGGTCCCCTCTATTTTATTACAATGGAGAAAAAAGTCTTTGGGGACATAAGTTGAAGAGAAATCATGTTAAATGGTATGGGAAATAATAAAGAAAAAAAATCATGATAAAATAGGGGCAAAAAATAATCGCAAGAAAATAGGGACGAAAAAGAAAAAATCCCAGAAAAAATAGGAAAGTACAAAAAAGTAATTTAGTTTATCCCAAATTGACAAGGTGAGTGGATGAGCTCTTAGAAAGTGTTATGAAAGAGATTGAAGAGATCTCTTTCAGCATGGTTGGATAATCTATAAAAAATGGTGAAATTATGGAGAAGTTCTTCTTTGACGATTTGTGAGGACATAAACTCTCATGAATGACATTCTCTTCATTGTTGAAAGACACGGTCAAGAGGATCACTGAAAAATAAAGTCCAAAATTTAGTGGGTGTTTACTCTAGGTATTAAAACATACATTCAAGAGTTTTTATTTTTGATTTGGTTTCAAATTTCATAGCAAACAATGAATAAGTGTTGAGGGACATATCGACTACTGGGATTGGTATAATCTGAGCTGAGATTAACTACTAAATCCATATATTTAGATCTGCTCATCCAATACATCTATTTTTGTCTGAGCTACTACTATATGAGTTGTTGTAGTATCGTTAAAAGTATATCTCTTATTATATGAGTAGATGTTATATATGATGTTGTATGCGTGAAAGTATATACTGCTGCTGCATGAGCTATGAATTCCCATTTCCAATAGAAAATTTAAAGGTATGTTTGAAACATTTTGTAATTATCCTTATTTGAAGCAGTAATCAATTTAAGGAGGAGACTTGTATTTCATATTTGTCTTGAAAATTATGGAACTATCTAGTGTGTTATTTTCTAAGATAATATATTTCAATAATTTATAAATGTTGCATTTCATTAGTGTTTTGTATTCATAATATGACTACATAAATCATTATCAAACACATCAAACTACTCATTAGAATCAGACAAAAAATCAAACAAAACAAGGTTGCATAGTACAGTGGTATCAGAGCAGTGTATCCTGCATTCCTGGTGGATACAATATAGAATGAATAGATAGTGACATGACTGATTGGATTTTAGAACCATTATCACATCATTATAATACAATGAGAAACATGGCATTATTGAATATAGGGCACGAATAACATTGAAATCTAGAAGTACACTTAGGCACAGGTGAACATGTCACATACAATATGGGTGAAAGAAGGGATCTAGGTGAAGAAAGATTGTTTAATATTCTAGAGGCTTTGCAACTAGGGAAACAATAGCTAGAACAAATAATTCAGGAATAGAATTAATGCATGGACCTTATGATGCAGATGATGGCTATAAAAATGTGTATTTATGTGAATGGTGGTGGAAACAATAGTGGAAATAACAGAGGTAACAATGACGAACATAATGGATAGAATGGTGGTAATGAAGGAGTATAAGTTACTGATAATTTTGGAAATGCAGCTAGAATAGTCATGAAAGTTAGTTTAAGGCCATTTATACCTTACCTTCCCACCTAGAACTTTGGTACAATCAAAGAATGCACCACAAATTGTGGAGTTATAGGCTCAGTTATGTCAAGATTCGGAGAATGGAGGAGAAGAATTTTAGGCATCCATCTCTTTCAAGGAATAAATGAATGTTAGATTGAAACATTTTCCTTGTAATGGGGAAGGGGGAAGCACCGTGATTTGTAGATAAAGGTGAGAAATCTCACACTACCATACTTTGATGGATCTGGGAAGACCACTACTAGGGAATGGCTGCAAAAGGTAGATACTTATTTCCAACTAAACTTGATGCCATAGGAAGAAGCAATTAAATTGATGACATTATTTTTCCATTAGTACACTTAGTGAAAGACATTGATAGAGATTATCAGCAGACTACAGAGATCACCAGCGGACTACAAGTATTACCGATGAACAACAAGCATACCCAACATAACACAAAGGTCATAAAATGCTAAGTATAAAATCGACAAGCATCACTGGCGACTACAAGCATCACCGGTGACACAGTTTTTAGAACAAACCCGACAGGAACAAAAAAGGCATACCCGACGACAAGTTCAAGAAAGGAACACCGATGACCAAGAAAACCGACCGTCAGAACCGACAGTCAGTTAGAGAACCCGCAAATTGTGGATCTGATTTTTACACGACGGATAAAGAAATGTAATTCTATTTAAAGAGTTTTAATTTGTTTTAAATCATAACTTGAGGGTCAAGAAAGCTTTATGTAAATGTTTTAAAGCATCCTAACGGATCTAAAACATATCTAACTAAAGATCAAGGTAAAGTTGTAAACCTTGGATCTAGAGTTAACTTGCAAATGTGTGAATCAAGAATTGATCCTAAACTAGTATAAATAGGTGTTCAAACTCAATTGTGAGTGATGAATTCATTGTTTTTGATAGCCACGAAGAGCATCTAAGGAGAAAAAGGAAGAATTCATGCAAAGGTCAGAAATAGAACACATTAGTTGTCAAGAACACACAGAGGCTACCGACGAGTAGATAAAGGTATTATTCAATCATGGAAGGATGATTACTTATACGTATGAAGCTTAATTGGATGTACTGATTCACCCCTCCCCTCTCAATACATCATCTCAATATAATTCCAACAATTGGTATCAAAGCTGAGTCTCTCTCTGGAAAAGCTTAAAGACTTGAGAGAAAATATCGGAGCAATGGACAAGTTCAGACTGGACATGACTATTGAGAATGAGAAGTTACAGATGCAAATAAAATATGAGCAGTACAAGGAGGTGAAAATAAAACTGAGAAAATTTCTTGATGAAAGAAATATTATGGCAACCAGGATGAATGAGAAAGACTACAAAGAAGTGGAAATAATAGATTACTTTGAAACAACAGAATCATCAATGAGCAAAGCTTAAGATGCATTAGTAGAAGAAATTAAAAGTCTACAAGAGATCAATCTACATCTAACAGATCAAATCAAGATGCCGCAAATTGGTTAAGAGACTCAAATGGTGAAAATGATTGATTTCATGAATGATGCAAGAAAAGCTTAAAATGAAAAAACACTAGCCATTGATGATAGGAGGAAAATTACAGGGAAGCTACAAGAGAAAGAATCAGAAATTCAAAGGCTCATTGAGCATCACCATGAGGTCACCAACCAAATTATTCTTATGAGTCAAGAAGCAAATAGATTAAATAGAGAACTCATTGAAAGAATACAGATCATTGGTGAGCTAAGAGAAGAGAATGAAAGATTAAAGCATGAAATCAAAGTCCAGAATCAACACAACGAATTGATCAAAAAGGCTGAAGATAGAAACAAAAGGATGGATGATTTTCTGGATGGACAAAGGAGAGTCAACAACTACATAGGATTAGGGTACAACGAGAATGGTGAATCCTCTAATCAACCAGATCAGAGGAATGCTTTCACAACCCCAAGATCCAAGAAGCTGTCATGCAATCACTGTGGAAAACCAGGCCAGACCTCAAACATCTGCAAAAGAAAAATGAAAGGTACTTCTCAAGCACAATCTACTTTTATTGGTAATTGTTATAAATGTCAAAAGAAAGGACACAAGGCACATGAGTGCAGATCCAAAGTGACAAATCCAAAGAGAAAGACCTATATGGACAAGTACCGTCCTACATGCAAGATGAATGGGCATACACATAAGGAATGCTGGAAAAAGAACAAGTCATGGACTCCAAAGGAAACTGATAAAAGCTACAAACCAACAAGAGGAGGTAACTCATATGTTTGGGACTATATCACATGGGTAAATTGCACAGCATGTGGAAGGTATGGTCATATTTCTGCCAACTGTATGAGAAAATGGACCAGAAGGTCAAGAGGTTGGACCAATCCAGGAATGGCATGTTTATACTGTCATAAAGTTGGACATGTGATAAAAGATTACAAAGACCGACTGACAGACACAAATACACATCCCAATGGAAATACCATTGATGACATCAAAAGAATGAGAAACAAGATGTGGGTAAAAGCCACAAATACTAAAGGTGTTGGAACAAGCAATGCAAATGGTGACACCCCATCCACTAAATCTGATGACATTACTACATCTAACTAGATTGTACAAGTAAGTATGGAACTTCATTATGACAAGTTTTACTATGCATCGGTTCCATCATATATATAGTCCATATTGTAATATAGGCATAAATAAAGATGCAATATATTGTTACTTGCTAAAACTATTGAAAAGCAGCCATCGGTTATTGGGCACAATTTGTATCAGTGAACACACACAGAAAAGTTAGCATCACTTATCGGAATGTATCGTCCATTACACAAGATAAGTGTAAACCGACGGATATCAGTGAATGTTGAATCAACAAAAGTTGTCTTCACAACCTCACCAAAAATCATCGGTGAAGTCTCCAAAACTACTAGCTACCCTGATGCTTGGCACAAACACCGGAGATGTTATGAATGTCTTTACTGACAAAATCAGTCTTCATAAACTGATGAGTTGGTAAGCATTAATGACAACTTAGGGTACAAAGAGGTTATAAAATCCTGACGAGTAAACTCATTTTCACACCCGTGATTTTCGAGCAGACCAGAGCGGTTTAAGAGCAGATTGGAAAGTGACCTAGCAGAAATCATTGTGACACAAAGCATTCACATTCATAGGAAATGACATAGAATCTGTAAGTTATCATACTCACCAACCGCACTATTTTATTTATCAAAAAGCCCTAAATTGCAAACACGATGGCATCGAATTCTAGGGTAGAGAAAACTAAAGAAGATAAGAAGAAACCCTTCAAGCTTGTCAACAGAGGAGCGTGTGCTAAACCAAAATACCAGCTACACGCTAAAATAGCTTCAGAACCTGACGATTCTAGAGCATTCTCCCAAATCCCACCTAGGTTTTTACTGGTAGAGGACGTAAGGTCCTACATTCACTGCAAGATCTCAGAGATAGGAGATCTAGACCTTGATAATGCCTATAGGGAACTGTGTGATGAGGCTAGAAAGCTCAAAGAAGAGCATAAACACTTGGAAATAAAGGGACTCACAAATGCACTACATTTTCCCAAGGTTTTCAAAACAGGATGGATAAAGATTGTTCTTAGCAGAGTCCACAACAAGGCTCTATGGTTAAAAAAGCCAAAGGTAATCACAAAGGATGTTATACACTCAGTTACTGGTTATCCTACAATCGATAAACTACAGGCTCACAAGCACCCATCTCTGGCAGAAGTTGAAAAACTGACTGGTGCTAAATCTGACAAAAGAACACTAAAGGTCAATACCATTACCGATGTAGAATTGAAGTTCGGAGCATGTGTTGTTGGATACAAGATTTTCCAAGCAAGCAGAATGAACAACATATCTAGTACTGCCATGAGCACAGCATATAAGATTATCAAACAGGGGAAGAAGATGGATCTGGCAGAGATCCTATTACATCAATTTGAGGAGAACATGTGCACAATAAGGTCTTCATGGACAAACACTTGTAAGTTTGGTTCCCTCATAATGTGCATATTCTTTTATTTTGAAGAATACTTTCCTTCCATAGGAAAAGTTACTTGGGACACTAGCAGACCCATTACCATTCAGATAGGTGAATTTATAGAATCACAAGGGACAGATTTTGACAATGTTATGCATGAGTATTTAAAAAGCATAAAGGAAGTACTACAAGAAAGAACTAGGATTCCTGAAAATCTGATAGAGGAACACCATGAAGAAATATGTTTCATGGTAGATACTGACTTCACATACATACAAGCAGTAGTTCCAAGAAAATCATGGCTTTCAAAATTGGATTATGAGATCAAGACAGGATTAGAAAATGAGTGCATTAAGGCACTATTGAATGAACCAATAGACAACAAACAACTAAGATTTGGTACCTATGAAGAGGCTAAACAAAAGATTAAGACAAATATTTTTGTTAGGAAGGCTGTAAAATAGTCAAAAAGAATGGTGAAGAATCTAAAACAGAACTTGAAAATATCTTCTAAAGGAGAAGAAGAAGAAGAAGGTGAGGAGGAACAACAAGGTAAGGAGGAAATCACCGAGGATCGGCTTCCCATCGGTGATACAGTAGAGCAACAAGAATTAGAGGAAGAGAAGTCTGATTCACCACCTCCTCCTCCACTTAAAAAGTCTAGAACAAGGAGTCAAACAACACAGGATGCAATTCCTTCTCCCATGGTAAAAGGGAAGGTGTATAAGAGGAAACATGCACCTCAAAAGGAAAAACAACCAGCTAGGGAACCTACCAAGAGGAGGAAATATGTTCAGACTGATGAGGACTTAGAAGATTCAACTATGGATGAACCTGGCACTATAAAACAAGCAAAGGTTTCATCACCCACTGAGGACATAGATGAAATTTGTAAAAACATTTCTGAAGCTACATTTTTTGCACATCCTAAGATTAGGAAATGGTTAAGATGGGATACTGTAGAATAGAATAAAAATGAAGATGCACTTATTGCTAAGATGTGCAAACACTACTATGTCCCACTGTATTTCACCACCCGAGACGTACCACAAGAACTATTAGATAGAATTTATTCTAGGTTCACTTTTGCACTTCATGAGGAGAAGAGAATAAGAGAAAGAGTGTTGGTCTCTCTTATGCCTCCTAAATCAACAAGAGAAGAAATCAATGAAGTGATGGCGAAATATAAAAAAAGATTCTCACCCAAATTGAGAGCTTATAAATTTCTTAAAGAGAAACTTATAGAGCTAGAACAAGACACTCATAAAATATGGAGTGAGATACCTAACCCTGATGAGGAGTGTAGTCTTGAAAAGAAACCTATCAACAAAACAGATAACTCAACAGTTGAGTTAGACAGTGAGGAGGTATAGATAACAGGCCAAAAATAGACTGATATTATAGATGAGGACTGGTCAAAAGATGGTACAGATGATCAAGTACCAGCAAGCCCCATCCACATAAAATTGGAGGATGAAGAAGTTACCAAAGAAGAACTATCAATAAAAGGTAACTTAGATGTTGATATAAATGATGATTCATGGTTAGAAAAAATTGTTGATGCCATTACAGGAAAAGACCCTGCAGCAGAGCTTCAAAAAGATGAAGACATCAATGCTACAAAGGGTAATACCGATGGACAGGACATGGCTATTGACAATGCAACAGTCAATACGCTGACCAACATGAATATATTGATAGATGCTATTAATATTTAGTATAGTCAGGATAAATCATCTCAGAAAGATGATAATATACCCAAGGATATGGGTATAGATGAAAACAAATTTGCATCTAACACTCAAAAGGAGACAGATACAGAAATGAAAGATGCAACCGATGATCAACAAGATGTATCAAAAGATCAAAACAAAGAGGCAGATACAAAAGATGATGATACATTAAAAAAGGTTGAAGATCTAGATAAAACTGAAAGAGTCAAGAAGGATGAAGGAACAAAACAACAAGAAGATATATCTGTTGATACACCCAAGGAAAATATGGAGACGTCTTCACCAAACCAGCTGGTGGACTCAAAATAGATACAAAAGGAAGCCTCATCTTCTCGATAATCACCCACCAAGTCAACCCAATCTCACGCTTTGCAGATGGTGGTACATCAATCTTCCACCCAGCCAAAGAAGGAAAAGAAGAAAATAGTAAAGAAAGACATCTTGGCTGTCACACTAGCTGAAATAATTGAAGTTCCAAATTGGGATATTACTACTTTGGACAGTGACAAACTTCAAGAGTTTGGAGTGATATGTCAAAGAAAAGCCATACAAAAGAAAATGATACAAGAGAATAGGGAAACAATGGCACTTGACAAAGCAAAAGAGATACTCCATCAACTTGTTCCTAAAATTAAACTTGAAGAAAATGCTTTAGTAAAGGAAAAAAATGCTATTCTTACCGATGCCATCATAGAGAAAGGCATAGATGCAGAGCAAGCGATGGAAGAACAAGCAAAAAAGAAGTACCAATACAAGTTAATTGAAAAAATCAGCCAAGAAGTGGCATTGAACAAGGTAAAGCTCTCTGAACTCACTGAAGAATTAGAGCCATTGATTGCTGAAGCAATCACCTTAGTTCAAAAGATGTGCACACTAGAGAAATTTTCAAAGGAAAATAGTGACAAACTAGCAGAGATAGATCAAAATGTCACCACCAGTGCACAAAGCCTAACCTCACATGTCGACAGTATAAAGGCACATCATGACATAGTCATAGAGGCGAATAGGCTAAGGGAAGAAATATGGGATGCTGAAACTCAACTCAAAGGTGAGATTACCGAACTACAGGCACACAATCTACCTAATCTTACCATTTTACAGCAGCATATTTCTAATGCTAGAAATCTGATAGAAACCCCTGAGATGTCTGTAGTAGACATCATCTATTACATACATGTAATAATTTCACTAGAGCACATGGCTCTAGAAATGCTGAAGGAGAAATGGGAAAAGATGATGGAGGAGATCAAGTCCTCACATTCCCACCTTTTTGAAAAGTTGTAAGTTCCTTTTCCCTTAGAATCAAAAAAGGAGGAAAGGAAATGTATATTGTATGTACAGAAAAAAATAGTTACGTACAGTACATATAAAAAAAGAAAAAGAAAAAGGATATATGTATATATACTTACACTTACCGGCATATACATAGGGGGAGTCATTCAAATGATTACGGAAGGAGTATACACAGGTGTACATACTAATACACTCAGTATGTTGCACATATCATATTTTTGATACTAATGTCAAAGGGGGAGATTGATGAAATTATTTTTCCATTAGTACACTTAGTGAAAAACATTGACAGAGATTATCGGTAGACTAAGCAATACCAGCAAACTACAGAGATCAATGGCAGACTACAAGTATTATCAGCAAATAGTAAGCATACCCGACAGAACACAAAGGTCATAAAATGCTAAGTATAAAATTGACAATCATCACTAGTGACACAGTTTTTAGAACAAACCCGACAGGAACAGAAAAGGCATACCTGATGACAAGTTCAAGAAAGGAACACTGACGACCAAGAAAACCAACCGTCAAAACTAACAGTTAGTTAGAGAACCCACAAATTGTGGATTTGATTTTTACACGACGGATAAAGCAATGTAATTCTATTTATAGAGTTTTAATTTGTTTTAAATCATAACTTGAGGGTCAAGAAAGCTTTATGTAAATGTTTTAAAGCATCCTAACTAATCTAAAACATGTCTAACTAAAGATCAATGTCAAGTTGTAAACCTTGGATCTAGAGTTAACTTGCAAACGCGTGAATCAAGAATTGAGCCAAAACTAGTATAAATAGATGTTCAAACTCAATTGTGAGTGATGAATTCATTGTTGTTAATAGCCACAAAGATCATCTAACGAGCAAAAGGTAGAATTCATGCAAAGGTCATAAATAGAACACATCAATTGTCAAGAACACACAGAGGCTACTGACGAGAAAATAAAGGTATTATTCAATTATGGAAGGATGATTACTTATACGTATGAAGCTTAATTGGATCTGTTATCAGCAATTATAGATTTCATACATCATCAGATCAAAGACTTATGTAGTTTCATTCAAACAAGTGCATCACATCTAAAATCCTTTTGTAGAAGGTGAACTTAACAGTTCTTTACAAATCTCTTAATAGAGTGCACACTTAACAGTGTTGCTAAAGATTCAAATGAAGTAGATCTTAATAGGTCTCCACTGTAATAATCCTAACAAGGTAGGTCATCAAAAGTGACCAATTGTAAGCCTTAACCGACCCCTTCTTATTTGCAAATAGTGAAGTCTTGTGGGTAACAATCCCCACCGCAGTTTTTACTTCCTAACAGGAGTTTTCTACGATATCATATCTTGTGTCATGTGTTAACTATTTTCATGAATGTTTCTGTTATGGTTACATTATAAAGAATTTATGATATGATTGCATATACATAAAGAAAGATGAACAGTTAGATAAGATAATTTACAAACTGATGATTAAGGGTTAATGGGCTAACCAAGAAAAGTTTTAGAGGTATTGATTCACCCCTCCCCTCTCAGTACATCATCTCAATATAATTCCAACATAAATTTGTGTCACTACATCTGAATGGCTTAGCACAAAAGTGATGGTATTAATGATATTGTTACTATGGGCCATGACCAAATCATCTCATTTTTTGATTTTACAGAGAGCTTGATTGAGCATTTCGATAAAAAGGACCCAAAATTGCACTTCAAGGAGTTAGCTCAGCTTAAGTAGTGGGGTTCAGTTGATACATTTATTTTGGAGTTTTAGATGCTTTTATTTATGGTTATAGATATTTCTTAGATGAGGTTACTGGTTTTGTTTATGGATGATTTGGAAGAGCCACTAAGGGATGGATCAAGGGACTTAACCCTTCAACATTGCAGGAAGCCTATAAAAAGGAAAGATATATAGAACCTTTGTCGTCAAAGGATAAATTTGATTCAACGGGTTTTCTATCAAAGAAGGAGAAAGATAAGAAACATTTTAAGAAGGATTATTATCGGCCAAATAAAGATTGAAACTATTTGGACATCGAGCAGTTAAATGATCTTAGGAGGAGGAAACTATGTTTCCATTCTAGAGAGCCTTGGGACCCTTAAAAAAAGTGTTTAATAAAAGAAAAAGTTGTATAGATTGAGTACTTTTCAGATGAGGATTCAACATCATAGGATGAAAAATAATAATCTGATTCTAAGGGAAGTGATGAGGAAAAAACAACAAGACAGGAGTCAAGTGGTGAAAAAACTATTGCACGACTTGCTATCACTGAGAAGGAAATAAATTTTTAGATGAGGAGTATAATTTAGGGGCAGCAAGTTGTTACACTGATTAACACAGGGGCTACTCATAATTTCATCTAAGAGAGTCTAGCAAAAGAGAAAGGTCTTTTGACATAGGAGCATGATGGCTTCATATTCACTATGGCCAGTGCGCATAAGCTACAAAGTACCCACATGATTGCTAATCTTCACATGTGGATGGATGATTATGACATGGTAGGAAATTAATGTAGTGGATACATGGGAGATTATGATGCTATTCTTGGCATGACCTAGATGAAGTCACTAGTGGAGTTCACTTTTAATTTTGAGAAAATGGACATGTGGTTCGAACACTAAGGTGGGAAAGTGGTACTAAGAGGCCTATCATATCAGGGACTCGTGGTGGTCTCGCTTAGGAAGATGAAGAAAATATTCAAACACATTGAGTTGGACTAGGAAGTAGAGCACCTTATTATGCCTTTAATTTAAAAGAAGCCAATTAAGAGTTATAACCCAAATGTTCAGAAGATCATATCCAGGCACACTAATGTGTTTGATAGCATTCCATATAGATTCCCACTTGAGAGAGGTATTGAAAATGTGATAGAACTCGAGGAGGGGGGAAAATTTATGATCACCACTCCATATAGACATCTAAAGAAATACAAGGATGATATTGAGAAAGCAATAAAGGAGTTGTTGGAGATGGGTCACATCAGACCTAGCAAGAGATCATTTTCATTACCAGTGGTTTTGGTGAAGAAAAAAGATGGGACTATGTGGTTGTGCATCAATTATAGGGCATTAAACAAAAATATGATTAAGAATGGGTATCCCATACCCAGGATAGATGAATTGATAGATGACTTACATGGATCCTGCTACTTCACTAAGATATATTTGAGGTCAGGTTATCATTAGATCAGGATGAGGGATGAGATATATTGAGAAGGAAACATTTAGGTGTCATTGCAACCATTTTGAGTTCTTGGTAATGTCATTTGGGCCTACCAATACCCTTACCACATATTAGAATTGCATGAACGAAGTATTTAGGAGGCAGTTGAGAAAATATATGTTAGTCTTCTTTGATGGCATAAATATATTCAATAGGATCTAGGAGGAGCACTTGTGGTACTTGGAGGAGGTTTTGAGTATCTTGGAGAGTGATTCATTGTTCGCTAAGGAATCAAAGTGTGAATTTGGCATGAATGAGATATTATATCTGGGACATATCATCAGTTTTGATGGGGTGATAGTAGATCTAGAAAATATTAGAGTCATCATTGAATGGACGACTTCGACTAGCATTTTAGAGATGAAGGGGTTCCTTGGTCTATGTGGCTTCTACAAGAGGTTAGTGGGGGGGGTTTTATAGACAATAGCTCCTTTGATAGACCTTACGAAGAAATGGGCCTTTGAGTGCTCAAAGATAACATAGAGATGTTTTGAGCATTTCAAGTAGGTGATGTCATCTTTCCTAGTGTTAGCTCTCCTGAGTTTACAAAACCATTTGAGCTTTAGTGTGATGCTTCAAAAGATGGGATTGGTGTAGTCCTGATGTAGAAAAAATAACCCATGGCATATAAGAGTAGGAATTTTAAAGTGGTGGAGAGGAGCTATTGTATATATGATAGGGATATGTTAGCCACCATGCATGTAGTGGAAAAATTCAATTCTTATTTGGTAGGAGACAAGTTCGTAATTAAGATATATCATTACATCATTAAGTAATTTATGAGCTAGAGGGATCTTAATGATAGGTAGTAGAAATGGATTAATAAACTACAGGTCTGTGACTTTGACATTAAATATGTCAAAGGAAGGAAGAATGTGGTGGCAGATACACTACCTTCAAGACCACACATATGCTCTTTGGTGGAGATATAAGTTGACTGAGAGGATAGAATTGTAGCTGAATATGCTCAAGATTAATGGGTAGCAAGTTTAATTGAGGGTACACTTCAGGATGATAGGTATGCAGTGATTGGTGACCTTAATTGCTACAAGGACAAGATTTATCTATTGCCTTCTTCTCACTTCAAGGAAATTATTTTCAGGACATTCCATGATGCTTCATTGGTTGACCTCTAGGGATTTTTCAAGACATATAGGAAGATTCAGGAAAGGTTCACATGGAAGGGACTTAAGAATGAAGTCCAAGAATATGTTAGGGAGTGTCTAGTGTGCCAAAAAAAAAAAGAATGAGCATACATTTCTATCTAGTTTACTTCATCCCCTTACTGATTCTAGATAAAAAGTGAGAAAGCATTCTGATGGATTTTATTATAGGATTTTGTAGGGTACAAGATAAATATTTCATTTACGTGGTGGTTGGAAAGTTAACTAAATTTTCACACTTCTTTTCCATTACAACCACCTACACAGAAACCCAAGTGGATGACTTGTTTTTCAAAGAGGTGTTCAGATAACATGGGCTACCCAATAAAACTATAAGTGATAGGGACAACAAGTTTTTGAGTTTATTTTAGCAGTAGCTTTTTAGATTGAGTGACACAAAGCTCACTCCCAACACTAGCTATCATTTGGAGAGTAAAGGTTAGATAAAGATAGTGAAACAATGGGTAGAGGGTTATCATTAGAATTATGTGTTAGGGAAGTAGAAGGCTTGGGTAATATGGTTACATTTGGGTTAATATTGCTATAATACCACCTACCATATGACTATCATGATGACTTTATTTATGGCAATGTATGAGTATGAAGCCCCAAACTTCATGGATTTACTCTTTGAGGACAACATGGTACCTAAGGAAAATGATTTTTTGCAAGAGAGTCAACACATCTTAAAAGAACTCAAGGGGAATATTCAACAGGTGCAAACCAACCAAATTTATATGTTGATCAACATGTCTGAGTGTTGTTTTGAGATTGGCGATATGATCTATCTGAGACTCCAACCTTATAGCTAGTCTTTGCTGAAGAAGAGTAGTGCTGAGAAATTTAAGAAACAATATTATGGTCCATTTAGAGGCTTAAAAAGGATTTAGGCCATAATTTAGTTCCATCAATAGAATTTCCACCTGCGGATGAAGAGAGAAAATTGATATTGGTTCCTGAGGTGATCATTCATACCAGAGAGAGGACACTTCAGAGGAGGAAAATTAAGGAATATTTAGTTAAGTGGAGGAACCTCTCAATTGAAGTTTCTACATGGGAGAGTGATTAGATCTTGTAACATCTAGAGTTGAAATTGCTTCAAGACAAGTAATTTTGGGAAGGGCGGACTCTAATGTTCACTTTCTAGCGTTCATGACATGGTCTATCGTAAGCCTATTTTCCCATGGAACCATAGGCTAACCAAGACATTAAAGGGACTTATAGGTCATTTGGCCAAGGTAGTTTCAATTGCAGACCATTCAGAGGGGTTTTGAGGCATTTTTTAGCATAATTAATATTTATAGTAAGTCATTCTGGGCATGACTAGACATACATTGGAAGTGACATGTAAATAGTGATTGTTTAAAATTGACAATATTTTTACTTATCATTGATCTATGATTTATTATGAGTTAATAAAGGTATTTAATAAAGTTAGATTTAATTAAATTTAGCTTTATCAATGCATTGTCTATAGTTTGTGGGAAGTATTTAAATTAAATAGTCCCCTTTATTTTATAATATATTAGAGACATAAAATGGTGTTTTGGGACTTAAGTTGAAAATAAATAATGTGAAATGGTATGTGAAATATTAAGGAAAAATTAATTATGATAAATAGGAGCAAAAACGCAATCATGAGAAAATAAACTGATGAAAAAGAAAAAAATTCTGAAAAATAAGGAAAGTGTAGCAAAAAAAGTGATTTTGATTATCCCACATTGACAGTGTAAATGGATGAGCTCTTAGAAAATGTTTATAAACGAGATTGAAGAGATTTCTTTCAACATGCTTGGATAATATATGAAAATTGGTGAAATTGTGGAGAAGTGCTTCTTCAAAGGTTTGTGAGGACATAAACCCTCATGAATGGCATTCTCTTTGTTGTTGGAAGACACAATCTAGAGGAACATTGAGAAATAAAGTCCAAAATTTAGTGGGTGTTTACTCTAAGTATTAAAGCATACTTTTAAGGGTTTTTTAATTTCTTATTTGGGTTTGAATTTCATAGAAAACACCAGTAAGTGTTGGGGGACGAATAGACTACTAGGCTTGGTATAATCTGAGTTTAACTTCACTACTAAATCCATATATTCAAATCTGGCTATCCAATATATAGATACTGTTGTATGAGCCACTGTTACATCTACTATCATATGAGCTACTCTAGTATACCTGAAAGTATATCTATTGTTATATGTGTTGTTGTATGTTTGAAAGAATATATTGTTGTTGCATGAGCTACAAATCCTCATATCTAGTATAATAATTTAATCGTATGTCTCAAAAATATGTATTCATCCTTATTTGAAGTAGTAATTAGTTTAAGGAGGAGACTTGCATTTTAGATCTATCTTGAAAATTTTAGAAGTATCTAGTGTGTTGTTTTTTGAGATAATGTCTTTCAATAATTTATAAATGGTGCATTTTATTACTGTATTTGTATCCATAATATGATTGCATTATTTGACATCAAACACATCAAAGTACTCATTAGAATTAGAAAAAAAAATTAAATAAAATAATGTTGCCTATTATAGAGACCTCCATACAATACTCATTATTTCACTTATATTTATTTGCATTATCTCTTTTTTGGAGAAGAGTTTTGTCGCATGATATTTTCTCCTTTTCTTTGTTTGTAAAAGATTGCATTGCATTATGATTATACATGGGTACCCAACATGGTTTTTTTGCTAAGACCTATAATGCATCTCCTTCTTTAATGTCACTTCCATTGACTCCTTTAATGTCACTTGAGTCTTCCATCATTCCTAATTTGTATGTGCATAATTGTCTTTCAAACATGGCTAAAAGACACACTGTGATTGATTCATTTCCTGAGGTATCTATTTGTCTTCCTGATTGGGATTTCTATTTGCTAGACATTGGTTTATTGTTTGGGGAATATCACATATCGTATTTGGAGGACATTTTTTAGGGGTAAACTCTTCTCTATGATGATAGTTATTGTATTTCTTCTATTACATCATCTTCATCGTTGGATCTTGCTCCATAAGATATTTCAGGATAATTCTATTTTGTCTCCTTCTTGTTTGTTTTATTGGAGTGCGACATAATCATCTTTCATGGACAAGGAGACACCTAAGAAATTTTGAGAGACATTATCCTACATTTGTATCCTTCTTTCTCACCATTAATAGCTAGAATGGGAAGCATATTGAAATATCTAATGTTTTTGTTTCTTCCTAAGGGGAGAGAAGTGGCTTGTATGCATTGGAAATTGTTTTTTCTTCAAACACATACCATTCTTTCTTATCATTATTAATTATAAGGGGCCTACACATATCTTTTTCAAGAGGAGTTTTGTCCCATGAGATTTTCTTATTTTCTCTTTTTGTGAGAGATTACATAGCATTATGATTATACATAGGCAACCAATATGGACTTATTTCTATGACCTAAAATGCATCTCATATTGCATATTTTTTCTACCTAATTTTCACCTAGGGAGGGGGTGGGGGGTGTAGGAGTTAATAGGTGTTGAGACCTTGATATATCACTCATCATATCACTTATGGTTATTTGCATTATATCTTTTTCTAGAGGAGTTTTGTTCCATGAGATTTTATCCTTTTCTCTTTTTGTGAGAGATTGCATAGAATTATGATTATGCATGGGTACCCAATATGAACTTATTGATATGACCTATAATGCATCTCATATTGCATAGTTGTTCTCCCTAATTTTCTCTTTTTGAGAGAGATTGCATAGCATTATGATTATACATGGGTACCCAATATGGAATTATTGCTATGACCTATAATGCATCTCATATTGCATAGTTTTTCTCCCTATTTTTCACTTAGGGAGGGGGGTTTTGGAGTTAATAGGTTTACACCTATTTGTACAATGCTTAAGACCAACTTAGGCACATGAGTTTATTAGACATTTCTAGGTGAGTAGTTAGAGTTTATTATTATTATTTTAATATTTATAAATTTAGTAAATTGTGTTGGGTGGTTGTACCCACCTTTGTACCTCCTCGGTGCTCTCTTTCTTTCTCATGCCTTTATAAGCCGAGTTTTGTACATTTGTAAATCACCTCAATACATTTTCTTATTTGGTGAAATAACTTCTCATTTGTATCAAGCTTCTATCATGTGTGAAGGCGAGCTTGTAGATTGAGTTCCTAGGTTGGGTGGGAACACCAACATCTACATTACTATTTTTATTATATACATATTAATGTCCCACAAACCATACTAATCCATATCAACTTGTTCATCATCTAGTTTAATGAAGATTTATCCATCAGTCCTTTAGTGCCAATTTTTTGCACTCAATTTTAAAATATTTCATCGATTATAGAAATTGAATCCAGGGAAAGCATGTAGAATGTTGGATAAACATTTTGGGTTTCCTATTGTGATGAAGATAAATATTTCAACTGGATGTAAAAATCTCATGTCATGAAGAGGGTAGATAAAAATCTAATGGGGGCTCATGCCATAATCTAATAATAGTATGATTATACTTTAACCTTAGGTGTAAATTTGATAGCGTTATAAATAAAAACCATCATAAGATTAATTCAGGTTATAATTAGAAAAAGATGAAGAATTTAATGATTAGCATCAATATCCAACATATCACTAAAATAATCTATAGCTCCCCTAATGAAAAAAGCATACCATAATCTCACAATAAATACTCTTCAAAGATTCAATACTTTCTTAAATCTATATAGCACTGAAACATTATAAAGAACCTTTCAATAGTCCATCTTAAAAGGGTGTGCCTTTTTCTCTTTCCATTCCAATGTAATAAGTGGGCTTAAGAGAAGAAGATTATAAGTTCTCTTAAAACTCACATGAATATTTAAATGGTCTTATGTAAACATTCATTTTTAAGAAAAGAGAAAAAAGGCATTAGAGATTATGGTAGGCTTGTGATTCTAAATTTAATAAAAAAATATGTATTATAATTGTATGCTTATATTTAGTCTCACAATATTACGGTTTCCCTTAAACCACACACACTACGCAAAATATTAAGCCTGTAGAATGGACAACCACATAAGACTTCAATTAACATTTAAATGACAATTTGTCTAATAAATTAAGTCTGAGCAGCTCTACCAAACTCATATGCCTAATGGGAAAATTTTAAATTTCCCATTTAAAGAATGGAAAAATTTTATATGAAAAAGATTCATAGGTGGTAGGAGGCACCATATTCATTCAATCAACATTTTGGGCCCCGCTAAAATCAAGTTTTAATGAGGCCATGGGTAATCTATCCACTTTCCCAAAAATATTCATTTGCCAAAGAGGACTCCGTTCAATCCATCTTCACAATCAAGATTTATCCCACAATTTTAGAGTTTCAACAAAAGACCACAAAGTACTAGAGATGGATGCAAAAGAAAAGAAATGCTATCAATAAACCTCCACACAAAGGAGTTTATCAAAGTAACTTTGTTTGAAGATTCTTTATCGAACCAGATCCAAGACTTGTGAGATAGAGTTCTGATGTGTATGTTTTTGAATTGTTCTCCTGATAAAAAGACTTTGTTTCGATGGATTGATGATCATTTGGTTTGTTGTCGTAAAGATATTCCTTTTTAGGTTCAATTGCATTCTCTGACATTGGAATATAGAGAGTTCAATCTTGTAAAAATTCTATGTAATCAAACAACTATAGATAAGGTTTAGAAACAATCAATATATCTAGAAGGTCCAGAGTCAATAAATTTTATCAAGGAATTCCAAGAAAATGTTGAATCTGTTGATAAGGGTTATGAGTATACATACAAACTCTTCAAACATTCACTAGTTCAGATTGCATTATAAAATTCTCTTTGGAGAGATAGATTTTTGTAGCCATCTGCAAAATGGGTTAATTTAAGATAATGGATTTAAAGGATATATTTTAAAACTAGACTCCTTGAAGAGCTATGAATATTAGTTGAGTAAAAATCAAGCTACGTGTGATACCAAAATACTTTCATCCAAGAACCCCTAAATACGAAGAATGTAACCTTAATTAAAATGGAATAAATGTTTGTGACATTACCTATCATATTCTGAAGTCAGGACCCTAAAAAAATACATCTCCATGAGTAGGAATTCACAAATTGTCCCGTTGGTGTCAGTTGATTGATTTCTTGAAGCATTTCAAAAGCAAGTTCAATAATATGGGGAAGAGCTATTTATACCAAGCTTGAAACTCATGGCACGAGATAAGGATCTGATATTATCTCATGACTTATTATTACACCAAATTGGTATCATGATGTTGGATTCAGAAAAAATAATATTCCAACTCCTTCAAAAGCCTATGCTCAAATAGAAAAATCCAATCTAGATGGAAATTTGAGTAAATCTTCTCTTCCACCACAAAATGAAGATCATTGCCAATATCAAGAAATTGTACAAAAATCTTATTCAGACCAAATTACTGACAATAATAAAGACCTGGAGGGTTGATAATCAAAGTTTAGAGGTACTCCAATTCCCTTTGGTAGAAAAGAGGGTGTTCAAGGAATCTTTTCAAATTAGATCGACATTAACACTTTGGTAGGGTCAGAGGAGCACATTGAGGATTAGGTTCAACAATAATATGTTGTTTAGGATTCTTTAACAGCTGAGAAGGGACATCACTTGGAGAATGAGGGGTCAGATATAATGAGCCCACAAGCCCTAGATAAGGATAAAGGATCTCCCTCGCTAGACCAAGATGAGTAGTATGAGGCTTTGGTATCAAATATCCACAAGTTATTTCTTCATAAAAAGGAATAATAATAGATAATGCATTTAGTTAAGGACAATTGTCCATGAAATTTTTGGATGAGGTAATGGATGAACCTCCTTTCTTTGAATTTGATGAACCTTTATCAATATCTCAAACATACCTTTATCAATATCTCAAACATGTCTATATGAGAAGAAAATGGAGTTGGCCATGCCTAAACAAAGAGGTAGAAAACCAAAGAGCAAGAAGACACAAGAAGAAATAGAGGCATGCATTGCAGCCATATTAGATACAAATTACAGATGAAGGAGGATATCTTAGGGGCATTAATACACCTAACAAAAGGCTACTTATGGAGCAGATATTTTTTTGTCTTGCAAGAAATTAAATCTTTAGACACTAATGCCTCCAAATTAATTTTCATGATTTTTATATAGATTTTATAGCATTGTGATGTGATTCCTCAAGTTATCTATTTCCTTCATTTGCGAATGATTTAGTTGAATTTTAATATCCATAACAATTGGTAACATTCATATCCATTTCTGATGATGCCATAGCTAAAATATTTAAAACAACAAATAAAGTCCTTAGAATACACACAATAAAACTTTTGTATTATTTTGCCTAAATACTAGCCTTCTTATAAACTAAGTAATATGAAAAATATTATGTAGGATAAAGCTATAGTTTATAAGTAATATGAAAAATATTATGAAGATAGGATAAAGCTATAATTCTTTAAAGGTCCCATTATCATGAAGTAGTGCTAACTACTTTATAACAATGTGAAGCCTAAAACAAAATCAAGGCTCTTCCAACATTCCCTCATTCAAAGCACCAAATCCTATGAGAGGGTAGATCTGAAAAAAAAAAAAAAGGTGTAGTTTAATTTAAGAAAAAAGAAAAGAAAAGAGGATTAAAGTTGTATCTATGTGGGTCAACATTGTATATAAATCTTGTGTACCCAAATTGGAGTATACTCCTGCAAATCCTGAGAATGGTCTTCTTCCAATGGAGTGAATACCTACAAACCTATACATTTGAATCATTTCTAGTATTTTAAATGAAAAGTGTATAAATGTTATTTCAACACTCAAGAACTACAACTCTAACATAGACCTCAAAAACTTCATAGCGCATACAACTCACTCAACCCATAGATTGCAGTCTTAAAATGAACAACCTATAATTGACACTATAAGTCAACATATCAGTTACAAATACCGTAGCGTTAAGCTATGCTAAAGACTATAAAACTGTAATAGAAATATGAATTAAATTGATTCTATTTATATTAATAATATATAACATCTTCGTATGAATTATATAATTATTGTTATTTAGTTTTATACCTATTAAGATTAATTATGCTAAATTTAATCTATCCTTTCCTAATATTAAATATATAGAGAAAAAATTCAATCTTGGATTCCTCACTTTTATTTCTTATTCTTATTTAAAATTATATTTTTTATGTCGAAAGAAAACATGAGTAGAGAAAAAATAACAACCGAAGTTTACTTGACTTCTGGAAGCTTTCATTTTTTATTTATCTAGCTATCTTCTATATACATAACAACAACATGGAATATATAGTACAACTGCCTCAACTGGAATGGGAAGAATGAAATGGTGAGGAGCATAATACTAAAAAAACTATCTTTTTCTTTTAATGTATCGAGGATGTCTTTTACCATCTCATATACTTGATCATGATTTTTTCCCTATAGCTAGTATTATAGTCTTCCATTCATTTATGGCTAACAACTATTTCCAAATTTTTTTTTTCTATTCTTTAGAATGTGGCGCAGGTTGGAAGTGACACTCTACCTATCCCTCTATCTATCCCTCCACTACGGATAGCGATTTCATCTCAGGACACTGATTCTGCACCTGACGACCCATAGGCGCATCCTCTTGAAGATCATGCTTTCAATCCTCAAGATTGGGCCTCTTTGATTGATATATGAGATTTTGCTTCTTCTTCTTCTTCTTCTTTTGCTTGGGGATAGTTTGGGATATTGAAAATTTGTACTAGGTTGTAATTCTGAAATACAATTTTGGGTATCTTTCTTGGGGTTGGGTTTGGGTAAAAGATTTGTATCTGTATTGGGGTATGACTATTTGTCATACTATTGTAACAATGTCTTAGGTCTTAGGTTTGCATTAGGACCTACAACCGTAGATTTTCTTCACCTGATTTCTTCTTTCCGGTATGCTCCACTAAACCGAATTCAATGTATACTCTTTTCTTATAATTTAATAAAATGAATATACATTTTTAAAAAAAAACTAAAAGGAAAAGGAAGATAGAGGCTGCCAACACAACAAAAAACAAAAAAACAAAAAACAAACTTGTCAATTGATTCAAGTCACCTTGCCCTTTCTCGGGCCCAGCTTTACGGAAATTAAATTAAATTAGGGCCCGTTTGGCGCTAGGAATTAACCTGGAATAAGCTGGAATAAGCATTAGTTAATGCTAGAATAAATTTATTCTCTGTTTGTGGGCATTTTCCTTATTCTTGAATTAGAAAACTTATCCCAATTTTGGGGCTTATTCCAGCATAAGTTAATTCTATAAAAAAGCTGGAATTCATTTCTTATTCGAGAATAAGCTATTTATGGATTCAAATTTATTTTATTTTATTAATTTTTATTTTTTTTATAATTTTTTTTTATATCTTTTTTTTTTAATGTGGGTATGTATATATATACACGTGTGTATATATACACATGTGTGTAATGTGTATATACACACACATGTGCGTATACACACAAATGTGTATATACACATGTGTGTGTATACACAGACATGTGTGTATATACACATACACACAAATGTGTATATACATGTGTGTGTATATACACACACACATGTGTGTATATACACACACATGTGTATATACACACATGTGTGTGTA
>MU224741.1:498069-515536 GCA_018584345.1 Thuja plicata
TATATATATATATATATAACTCCAGTTCATCCAACCAGATACGACTCCCTTCAATATTTTTTAATTATAGATTACATTATTTTTTAAAAATATTTTAAATTACAACTAAATTATATAATATACCTAAAATAATTGTTAGATAATTGAGGTTAACCTACTTTTGATTAAAAAAATTATAAGATAATTAAATTAATTTATTTAGTGCTACTATAATTATTTTTATTATATTTAAATACACTAATATTATATTATTATAAAATAATATTATTTAGAAAAAATTGACATTAAATCATATTAATGACTAGTTAGATAATACATTTTCACAATAAAAAGGAAACTAAAACTACAAAAATATAAATTAAAAACTCTAAAATCAATTACATTGTTTTATTTCTCATAGATATATTGAACCCTTTATCATAAACATAAATTATTTCAAACTTACAATTTTTGTAGCAAAGTATAAACAACCCTCCAACATTACATTTTTACATTTTTGCAGGAACTTAGCTGCTTTGCGACCTTGTTATAATATAGATTGAAATTATTATTATTATTATTATTATTATTATTATTATTATTATTGTTGTTGTTGGAAGATTATTATTATTATTATTATTATTATTATTATTATAAACACATCCTTCTTAAAATCAGAATTATTAATAGGTTTGAAAAAATAATAGAAAATGTTCATATATGTTAGATTAAATATTCATCATTTGTGCACATACTGTAGATTTAGCATATTATCTACATTTTATATGATTGTATGCTTTCACCAACTCACCGTTTAACTTTATTGTTAGCTCCATTAAAGCTTATTAGTGTTCTTTTATTAATATATTATCCACTATGAAATATCAATTTCTTTTTTTCATGTGTATGTAAGAAATTACATCATCTTTTATTCAAGATTAATTGAATAAATATTAAATAAATAATTATTGATATGGATTTAAGAGTTGGCTAGAGTTATTATTATTTTTATTTAAGCAAAAGTGGGCGGGCCACCATAATTATATTATATTAACTGATTCAAAGACTCGTTCGTGGAAGAATTAGGAAGAAACCCTGGAGTCATTGTTGTATACAGGTACAAAATTATAGTTTTTTGAATTTGATTTTTCACTTGAAGACCAATTAAATCCGTAGCAGCTAAGGTTCTGATACATTGATTTTCCACATGAAAATCCAAAAGCCCTTATGAGATACAAAATTTGAACGTAATTACAGAAATGGAATTAAACTACAAAATAACCCACTCAAAAAACCATTGCATCTGCAAGTTTATTCAGCTACTCTTCCATGGCCATGGGAGACGACACACATCTTCTGAGATCAAAGTCTCGATCCCATCCAGCAGGAGGCGCCATAGGAAATTCTGATACCCAACCGTCGAGCTCTTCCGAAGAACAAGTTGAAGTCACTTCATTCACCTTATGGAGGGAAAACATAATCGGTGAAGATGACAAGTTTAAGTCTAGAACTCGTTGGCCGAGACAGAGGAAGCACCAATGGGTGAGGGCGGCAGAGAATGCAGAATCGGTGGAGGAGGATGATTCGACAATCTTAATAGGTCCAGCATAGCATTAGCAGAATTATGAATATTATCCACCAAATTTTGCCCGAGAGCCAAACCCACAATTTGTAGGTTATTTGATATGATACAAAAGCTTTGGCGCTCCATGGCCCATTTGAAACAGTCATATGCCATAAAGTGTTCATGGCTTGACATCAGTTCATGCCGAGAAAAAGGCCCCCAATCAAAGCCTTACCAAACCAGAGATCATACAATTGTAAAGCACCAACAAGAACATTATCCGCAATGAAATGAGGATGAACCACCTTAACCGCAATGTAGTTGACAAGTTCTACTGACTGGAGTAAATCCATATGGTTGGACAAAAAAACCAACACTAGCTGGGAAGGGAAAATAACAAATTTTATTCTGGGCGACACGATATGCTCACCAATAGTCCAACGGATAGCTTTGTAAATCGACCGAGAATGACATTTGAAGACAATGTCCATCTTGAGCCCATCAGTTCTGCCTAGAATAGGAAGCTCGTTTGTGGAAGGAGGAATAAAAGCCCTTTGGTTCCTAGGCATTAGTTCGTCATGAATCCCACATGTTGGACATCTCGGGAGCTCCATCCAAAAAAATAGATTATTTGCCAGAAGAAATAGTTGCTCGACCGAAATCAATGAAATAATGAAGACTGAAATAAGGTTACGTAGAAATTCAAACCCCAAACCAAAATCTTATCGCACATTTGGGAGAATTTTGAAGCCATCATGAGACCAACTTGAATTACACCATGGTACTTCAAAGACAAACGTGGCAGATCAAAGCAGTAGCTAGTGTGTAAAAGCTCATGAAATTAAAGTGCAAAGATTGGGAGGATATGCATCATTAACCACTTCTTCAAATAATACTGTATAGCTGAAGGCTAGAATCATGCAAATTGAATGACGCTGAGACGCCAAAAGGTACAGGAACTGAGACTAAAACCACTTGTAGAATTGGGATGTCATAGAAATGATTAAGTGTACCATTGAACAATTATGCTTAGGTGGATGAAGGTGATGCATTATTGTTAACATCCTGCATCAAAACTCTGTGAAAATCCCTGTTGGTGTTTACGAAAGCCTCCGAATTAAAATCCTCAATGTCTAACCCATAACATCCTGTGTTAGCTAGGAAGTCTGCCACTAGATTCCCTTTACGGAGTGTGTGGGAGATATAAATCATTTTGAATGAGTCAAGAAGGATCAAAATTTGTTGCAAAAGATAGGAGAGCTACCAATTCTAGGATTCCCGTTTAATACAAGCATTAATGATTACCATGGAATCTCCTTCAATATGAATTGACTGATAGCCACCTTTTTTAGCCAAGATTAAGCCCTCAAATAAGGCAAGGGCCTCAGCCCTGTTGTTAGTTCAAGGGGGGATTGGGGATGCTTTGATGGCTAGGGCTACACCATTGTAATCTCTGATACAAATACCAATCCCTGACTGTCCCGGATTGCCGCGGGATGCACCATCGAAGTTAATTTTGACTAAATCACATGTAGGAGGTATCCATTTAATTGAGTTCCTGATAATTGGAACTGAAATCTGTTTGTGGTGAAGCCAACCGAAAGGAATATGAATTCCTTTCCAATCTCTAATGATCGAACTGTCCCAGCTAGATAAGATTGGGTTACATTTGGTTCTATAGTGGCTTGCATTCACCACTTCCGAAATAGACTATTCAATACCAACAATAACCAAATTGATTGGTGAAGAGACCTTACGAAATATTCTCATATTGCGTTCCCACCAAATCACCCACACTACAATTGCAGGGATGCATTTCCACAAATAAGCAAAGAGTGAAGAGGAATATAATACTAGCCAAGCTTGGAAGAGATCCCATAGGGTGTTTGGAAGAGGAGATGAGTATTGAAGTTTCTGAAAAACAAACATCCAACATTGTTGAGCAAATATGCAGTTTAAGAATAGGGGATCATCGTCTTCTACCTGTAGATCAAACAAGCAGCAATTGAAAGGTTGAACAATGTTAAGTTTGGCAAGTTTGTCACTGGTGAGAGCTCTCTTTTTCAACACTATCCATGCAAAACAACCAGCTTTGGGGAGGGTTACTGAATTCCAACAAAATGAAAATACACAACAATGAGAGGTGACTGAATCCTGCTGCTGGATGATTTTGTATCCATCTTTAATGCTATATTTGCTAGATTTTCCCAGAATCTAAAGCAATTTATCCTCCATTCCTGATAAAAATACCACTCTATCTGATAGGATTGACCTAAATCTAGATCTATCTTGAGATGAAATGGGAAGTTCATCTGGGTCCTTCCATATAATATTTCTTGAGAATAAGTATATTGCAGATGAATAGTCTATCAGTTTGTTACCCCACACTCTTTCAGAAGCCTCTAAAATCCTATCCACATCAGCTGATTGCATGAGGGGGGGAAGCCCACTCCATGAATCATGCCAGAAGCTAACCCTATCACCCTTATTCACCTCCCATGACACATAATGAGTCACCACATCTCTAGAAGCCATCATAAAGTCCCAAATAGCTGATCCTTTAGGTGGATTCTGAATGGATATGACTCTAGTCAGGCAGAGACTATCAAGGTATTTTTGTTGCATGATTTGACACCATTTGGTATTTGGATTTGAGTACATCTGCCAGACTAATTTCCCCCAAAAGTCTTATTTATGTTATGAATATCATGAATACCTGCACCCCCAACAGTTTTTCCTTGCGACATATCTTTGAGTGAGACCAAAACTATTTTCTTTTCTCTATTTATGTTTCCTGCCCATAGAAAATCTTGAATAATTTTTTGGATATTTTGAATGACTGAGGCTGGTGCTTTGAGGACTGAGAGATAATAATTGGGAATGACTGCAAGGACTATTTTGATAAGAAGAATTTTGCCAGCTAGTGACAACCATCTGGCTTTCCAAGCCACAATTCTAGCCTTGATCCTCTCAATAATAGGTGTCCAATAACTGATCTTGTTAGCTCCCATGAAAAATGGAATGCCTAAGTAAACCGAAGGTTAAAAATCTTCTGTGAAGCCCAGAACTGAAATGATTTTATTGGAGATAATTGAATTGGTATTGAAGATATAGACTTTGGACTTGAATGGATTAATCTTTTGACCTGAAGCTGCTGCATATAAATCTAAATTCTGCTTGATCCTTTTGGCCTCCTTGATATTAGATGCTCCAAAAATAAGAGTATCATCTATAAATAATGAATGAGTGATGGAGATATTTGTCATGTCTATCAATGCACCTTACCAAGAACCAAGTTCATGAGTATGTTGAATTAGCCTACTGAAAGCTTCTGCCATTAAAATGAAGAGAACTGGTGATAAGGGATCACCTTGTCTAATCCCTTGAGTAGACCTAAAGAAACTGGATGGAGACCCATTGATGATAACCAAGAATCTAGCACCCGAGATGCATGCACGAATCCATTTACACCATCCTTTTGCAAAACCAAACTTACGAAGAACTTTGAATAGAAAGTCCCAACACACTCTGTCATAAGCTTTCATCATATCCAATTTTATAACAAAGTGAGAGGAATTTTTAGAGTTAATTGAGTGTAGAACTTCATGTGCTACTAAAGCTCCCTCCATAGTTTCTCTGCCTGGTACAAAGCCACCTTGTTCTTGTGAGATCAGATTGGGGATCAAGTGATGCAAACACATATAGATTGCCTTGGTGACTATCTTGTAAATAGTATTACACAAAGAGATTGGCTTGAAATCTAAAAATGATTTGGGTGACTTAACTTTGGGAATGATAGCTATATTCGTGGTGTTAAAATATTTCAGCATTGTTTTACTTTTTCTAGATTCTTCAAGAACACCAAGAAGGTCCCAACCAATAAAGTCCCAACATGCTTGGTAAATGATTGTAGTAAACCCATCGGGTCCCAGAGACTTGTTAGGAGACAAAGAAAAAAACCACTTTTCTAACTTCAAAGATTGTGAAAGGGGCCAACAGTTGCTCATTATCTGACTCTATAACAATGGAAGGGATAGCTTGGAGAAGGTCAAAAAGTTGGGATGCCGAAGGAGGAAGAATCTGACTTCTTCCTCCTGAATGCCCTGGGCATCAGAAATAACACTTCCCAAAAGAGAATTCTGAATAGAGAATATACGATTAGTTGCTCTTTTTTGTTTTGCAGATGCATGAAAGTACTGAGTATTTTTGTCTCCCTCCTGTAACCAAAGTTCCCTAGATTTTTGGCGCTAATAGACCTCTTCAGGAGAACACAGCTCTTCCCATTCCATTTGCAGCTCCTTCTGCCTAGTGAAAGAAACATTATCCAAACCTTAATTGATAGACATATCCAGAATGTTCGATAATTGTTGCCTAACCAAATCCTTTTCTTTGAAAATGTGTTTAAAATTCATCTCATTCCACTTCTTAATTTGTTTCTTGATGAATTTTAGTTTTTGTGCAAACTGGTACATTTTAGTACCCTCACAACTAGGAGCATCTATCCACCAATGCTGAACTAATGAGAGAAATTGGGGATGTCGAAGCCATATTCTTTTGAATTTGAAAGATGGATGGTGAGGGAAATCATTAGTCATAGATGGAAAAGCAAACTGAAGGGCAATAGGAAAATGGTTTGATCCTGGAGTAGCCAATATGTCTGATAGAAATGTGATACCAATCAGATTCCAATCCAAAGTAGCCAAAAATCTATCCAGTCTAATTGCAATTTGAGAGAAACCTACCCTTTTGTTTGTCCATGTAAAAGAGCCCTTAGACGGTTCAATATCCATAAAATTATTGTCAGCTAAAAAATTTGAAAAATCTGAAATCGTTTTAGTTGGTGGAGAAATGGCCCCAATCTTTTCTGAAACTTTTAGAATGGCATTGAAATCACCTCCTACAATTAACAGCTGATTTGGTTGTGATTGAATAATTTCTGTTAGTTCCAACCAAAGTGTTTGTTTGTCAATTGTTGTCGTAGGTCCATAAACATTGACCAGAATATACTTCAGGTAAAAAATAGAAACTTCCAGGACTTGGTAATTATCAGATTGAACTAATGCTTAAGCCTACACTGTTTTGGGGTTCCAGAATGTTGCTAGCCCACCATATGCTCCAACACCCTATTGGTGAATTGAATGCCATGATTTCCAATGTCCTAATGTCTTATTAAATGTTTCTATAGACATTTTGGTCTCTTGAAGTAAGATAATGTCCACTCTCATAGAATCAATTTCCTGCTTGATTCTATGTCTCTTGTCAGTGGCATTCAAGCCTCTAACATTCCATGAGGCGATCTTCATATTGGACAAGGAGAACCCTTAGTTCTCCTTGTCACTTGTTTGACTGTAGAGAATTTCCCATCTAGAGTAGACTGAATAACAACATCAATTTCCACTTTGGTCTGAGAGTTCTTAGGTTTCCTACCTCTCTTCATAGAAGTCAGAGAGGGTTGAATTTGTTTGCTGGGAGTTTGTTCAATCGAAAGGGAAATTTGTCAATCAAAACCGCCAAAAAATTGATCAATCTGATTATCTTTAAACTCAATAAGATCTAAACTCTATATGTTTTCCCTGATGGAATCAGTGATGGAAATAGAAGTAGTCAGCTACAAAAAATGTGTTTCAGTATTGCAAGACTCATTAAGCTCAAGAAACTCGTTTCGAATGACTAGACATGAAGGACTTGTTATAGCCGAAAAAGCCAGATCAAGAGATTGAGAAGAATTCAAATCAACATTTTGTCGATAATCTTCGTGTGGGGTTACATCCTCTTCCTCTGCTATTTCATAAATGATTTTAGAAGCCAATTCTGTGAGAAGCTGATCTGACATGTTCCTGGCTCGCAGACTGATTATAGCTTCTTTATTAAGTACATCATGTGTTATTGGAATCTTAATGGGAGAGTCTTGAAACATGAGCTGATGCACTAGATTATCAAAATCATGAATATGAGAATCTGCAGGTTTCCAACCTATTAAAGGAACTTTACTGAAATTATTTAGAATCATAATAACATATCTCAGAGCAATGTAAAAGAAGGTAGATGCCTGATAAGTCTGACAGGAAACTTGTAAGGGCGCATACTGAACTTTCTCTGACTTTTCTATTGAAGGAACTTGAGAGTCCATGGGTTGAGAACTGTTAAGTGACTGTTGGATAGAGCACTGCAGAGGATTTGTGCAGTGATCTTGACAAACCTCCACTACTGATCGAGGTTGAACAGAGCATTGAGCAGTGAAGTGCCCAAGCTTATGTTGATATAAAAGTACTGTATCCTCCTATTGAGGGATAACTTCCTGAACCCAATGACCCCATTTTGACTTTAAGGTAATGTGGTTTAGCAATCCCTTGGCCAACTCATGCAGAATGCACACTCTAACTTCACGATGCAGAAACTCGAAGGGAAGTAGATCATGTTTAACAAAGATACCAAGTCTATTGGCAATGATCTCTATTACTTCCAAATCTCTATATTCCAATGGCAATCGGGGAAGTGCATTTCAAATGGGAAAGAATAAACGATAGTTGTTATCTAGCATAACATTAGGGGTCCAAATTGAAGTGAAAAGGCCCGAACCTTTACAAAACCAACTTTTATACTTATGAACAACATCCCTATTTTTAGCATAATCAAACTTAGCCAAAAAGTATCCCAACTCGACATTCAGCCAAAAAATATCACACAGGCCAAACTAGTTCTGAAATGCCCAAGGTTTGATATCTTCAAATGAAAGATATGTGTTGGAGAACTTACCGATAAAGGCTCTATCCCGAAGATGATCGATTTGATCCTGAAGCAAGTGTTCTTGCAGAATAATGGTATCCGGTGTGCGTGGATCACGACCAGAAGCAGGAAAAACTGATTCTAAAGGAGCCTGATGTTGTTTGATTTGCCAGACTTTTGAGGGCTGCTTTGGATTGAAGGATGCTCTACTTAAATCTTGTTGATGTACCTCGGGGTTTACCCTAGTAGGGATCCGATTAGCCTCCCTCGATTCAGGCTGAACCAGAGTGGTGCCGGAAGAAAAGCGAATATTAACAGGAGAACCAGGTGGAGTTCCCTCACAAATGTCGAAGATAGGCTGTTTGTGGGTGATACAATTCCTTCCAAACCCCTTCTTGAAGGTGAAATGACCTGATCTGTTAAAACGGGCTCGAGAGGGTTTTGAAATTTTTTCCCGCACATTGGAATTTTTGAAAAAATATCGATCAGGTGAAGACAAAACCTGTTTGAAAGAGGCCGCATGTTTCATGGCAGCTTGCCTTGTCGACTCTCCCACCTGAAAGGAAGAGATACCATTAAATCTGGGGGGATTGATAACGGGATGAGAGGTACGGTTTTGACCAAATGAAGCTCCTTCTTGTCGCTTCTGATCGTGACTAAGAGGAAGCCCTTGCTTTTTCTGGCTGGAGGACTTGACATGAAACCTTGGGTTGACAAAGAAAGGTTGTGCTGGCTGAACTGTCACTTTTCCTCTGAATATCTTCATGAAATCCCCTACACCTTGCTGAGGTAAAGAATTAGATATTGGAAGATTTTTCTGAGCAAAGGAACAGGCCTGGAACCCTCGATTTCTACCATGGTGATGACTGTTTATGCCTACAGATTCGTACTGAGTTGAATGCAGAAAGCCCTTATCAAAACCTACTTGTTCAAAATACTGACTCTGTCGCTGCATCTGCCCCCCTCTGCCAAGTGATCTGCCTTCATGGTTAATGGAATCCCTGTCACGACAGTGTTGCATGAACATCTGCCTCTGTGACTGCAATCGAGGTCTCCCGCCGTACTGTCGCCTCCCTGCCTTAGCCCCTGTGCTCGACGCCATTTCTTTTTGTATAGTACTAATTTATATCGGCTAGAGTTATTATTATTATTATTATTATTATTATCGACACATCCTTCTCAAAATCAGAATTATCAATTTGTTTGAATTTTTTTTAGAAAATGTCATTTCTATGTTGGATTAATATTCACCACTTGTGCGAGTGATAACGAAAGCATACTATAGAATTCACATAATATTATATTTTATATGACACCAACTCATTGTCTGACTTTGTAGTTAGCTCTATTAAATTCATGTTCATTGACCATAGCGTATTATTGTTCTTTTATTAATATCTTATCCATTATGAAATAACAATTAATTTATTTGTATTCATGTGTATGTAAGGAATTACATCATCTTTTATTCAAGATTAATTGAATAAAAACTAATTAAATAAACTATTGGTATGGATTTAAGAGTTGGTTAGAGATAATATGATATTTAAATTGAAATCTCAATTGTTCAATATGTGTAATGATGTTAATAATTGATTTAGAGGGCTTTGATCAACTTCCCTTGTTGAATTAAATATTCACCACTTGTGCTAGTGAGAATGAAAGTGCATTGTAGAATTAGCATAAGATCTATATTTTATATGATTGTAAGCTTTCACCAACTCATCATCTAACTTTTCTCTATTAAAACATGTGTCCATTCATAAGAGCTTTCTATCATTCTTTTATTAATACACTGCCTACTATTGAATAACACTTTTTATTTATGTATATTCATGTGTGTACATAAGAAATTATACCATCCTTTACATAAATATTAAGAATATTGAACAGAAACTAATTAATTAAATTATTCATTTGAATTTAAGAGATATCTGATATTTAAATTAAAATTTTAATGATTCAATATTTATAATGATGTTAATAATTGATTTTATAAGGGTTTAAGCAACTTCTATATCTCATAGAATGATGGGGTTTACATAACTTCCTCCACTAAAAGACTATCCAACATCTCATCCAAATTCATAAACATGATATTCTTTTCCATTAATAGACCAAAGTTTCTATAGAGAAAATGTTGTCTATCTGTATTTACTTCAAAAATGTAGTTAATGCCAATACAAGGGTGTGCAAGGATCTATAAGTGGAATGGCTTGTTTGTGGGATCCTCATCGATTTACATATATCTCTTGGTTAATATGTAAGAATTTTAATTATCTTTGTTAAGTATAGGTTTTGACTTTGGTGATCAAATTTTATTCTCAAATGTTTATACACGAATGAATCTTTGGGGAAATATATTTTCTTGTCACAAATTCAATTTTTATTTTATTTCATTTTATAGATTCTAATTTCATTTCGATTTTGACTAGAAACTTTAATTTTATTCTCTCTTGATGAAATTTTTTGGTAAATTAAGAAGAGTTGATTCATCTTAACTCTATTTATGTGAAAATATTTAGCTTTTTAAGCTTTCAAATATTGGACTAAGTGGAGGCATTTATACTTACAATAATAGATGATGTGGTTCATCTACCACTTCAAAAAATCTTGATAACTTTTTAATCTTAGACTGTTAGATTAAGAATAATTTGATAGCTACATTTGAAATTTTACAGTAGCATGGCTCTAATCATTGGCTCACTCAATTTTTTTAATCTAAATTTTAAATTCCTTAAAAAACACCAATCAAGCTTCTATTAATGTGGCTTCATCATCCAGAAAATAGGGAGAATATGGTGATTAAGGAGAATATGTTATCTTTAGAAATTAAGCAATTGAAAAAAATTAGTGTTCGTAATATTTTATTGCAAAGGAGACAATTGTAAGAAAACTTGAATGGAATTACCTTTTATACAAAAGAACATGGTATCCATTTCTAAGGAGCTTCATGAAGGGTACTTACAAGAGGAGATTATTAGGAAGTAGAAGTCAGCTAGGATCACATGGCACCAAAATATTTATGAAAATACCTACTTTTCTATAGTTTAGCTAGGTATATAAGACAAAGAAAAGTTATTTCCTCAATTATCTCCCATCAAGGTATTCATTTGTCTTCATTTTTAGAAATTATTAAGGTTTTTTCTCAATTCTTTTAGTTATTTAAGGAGGGTGGACATGTATTAGGGTAGCAGGAAAGACTTATTTTAGATTATATCCCTTTATTGGTTAGTAGTAAAATGAATCATCAAATAATGACACCTATTACTCTCTAAATGTTGGAAAAGATCACCCTAAAATGAAGAAAGGAAAGTCTCATAGCCTTGAGTGATTCCCAATTGAAATTTATAATAATTTTGGGACACTCCAAAAATGATCTTTTGAATATTGTTTATGAACCTCAAACTCACTAGTAAATGCTTTGAGCAATAGATTCTATTTTATTAGACTTTGTTAATACGAAAGTGGATTCTTAATCTTTTGGTTTATTCTAGCTTATAGTTCTTATTAGTGTAATAAGTTAATTCACTTATTAATTAAATCATTTGATCTAATTATTAATGTCACTGATTATCTCTAGTTCACTTAAGCTAAACTTTAGGCACATAATAATTAATTTTATTATTAATTATTATCATGCAACCTAGAGTTTCCCTTTTTAGGGTTTTGATCACCTTTTATAAGGTTTGATCTCTTTGCTTTTTGTAATCAATTCATTGTAATTCATTATAATCAATTTTGATTGATCTTGAATCATCTTGTATTTTGTATTCTATTATTCAATCAATTGAGGATGTTTCCTCTTCCATGAATATATTGTTTCAGGCCTCCATAGCTTTTGCTTCTCTCTTTTCGTGATAGGTGTTTGCATGTAGGTGATTCTTGGGAGTTTTGGGGTTGTGTTTTTTATCAACTCCAATAGTTCTTTGCAATATTACTTATGAGATAACTATGAAATAGATAGATATTTATCTAAACTAGAATCTAGATTCTTTGATATCTATTAAAAAGGGAGATTTTAAAGGATGTTAAATTTTAGACGAGATATATGCTACTTAAGAAATTATCAATTCTATGGTTGATTTCAAAAAAAAGTTGTAGTTGTTATCAAGGTAAGGCTTGATGGTCATTTTTTTAGAAATATTTTATTTTGATTTGGATTTTCTTCAAAATTAATTTAATGTGTTATGAGATATCTAAATTTAATATTATTTTTTGTATTCATTAATAAAATTTCATCTTCTATTTTTTTCCCTTTAAGGGGATTGAGACAATGTGATCTCCTTTCACCATATCATGTCCTTCTTATGGTTGAAGGTTGAGAAGTGTTGATGAGAGCACTTATTATTAGAAAGTAGGAATAGATATTGATTCTCATTCTCATTTTCAATTTGTACATGATAATGCATTAATATGTGTTTTTAATATTTTGGAGGAAATAAATTTATAGATATCTATCTATATGTATGTATGTATGTATGTATGTATGTATGTACGTACATATGTTCAATTAAAATACTAATGGGGATAAGTTAAATATTTATTTTCTAATATCTTTTACACATGGAAAAAGTAAATCTTTGTATTTTAGAGTTCAATCCAGGACTAGCTCTTTCGGAATATTAAGAAATTTATTATTAATTTCTCTTCTTAATTTCCTACAATTGAATCAAGATTTGGTTAACTTTAGAAAAACAAGGAGACATGAATTAAAGCTGTGAATTCAAGTACTTTCTATGTCATATTTATTTCCCATAATCAATTATACAAAGGATAAGGAGTAAATTCAAATAGAATTCTAAATAGTTAATTCAAGATAAAAACATATAACATAAAATAAGATATATAAAATTATTATTCTTATCAAAATTAATCAAGTACATCCATTTCATCCTTATATCTCCTTTACATAATAAACATTTATCCCTTAGATATCTTTTATATATAATCTTTCATATTCCTACATGTACATATATACTCTCTTACATATATCATTTGGTATACATATATCTAAAGAATGGGGTGTGACCCATCTATTCTATCCATATTTTAGATTACGTATTTTTAGTCTCAAAATCCACAAACAATTTGAAATAAAGTGTGGTAGAGTTTTACTCAATTAGAGGAAAGTCCCTAGTAGTCGTTATGGGGTCCAATAACCATGACATTTTTGTCATGGTGACCCCCCAATTACTAATACTAAAGGAGCCCCAAAAATGAAGTCATATGTATCAATAGTCGATCACACATGTACTAATAGCTGATCATTTTTTACCTTTTTTTCTTGGTAATTGGCCCATTTATGCACCACTGTTAGGACATTTTGTAACGACTACTAGGAGATTTGGCCACAAGTACTGACATTTTTAATTAAATGACTATTGGTGCAAGAACATAGCGGGTGACACTTTGAAAATGTCATTATTTACCACTTTGTGTTTGACAATCTCTACAGAGAGATCTGCAACTACCTAGAAGCTGAAAAACTTAGCTTTAAGCTCTTAATTCACATACAGAGCTACACACAAAAAAAATTCAAAACCCCACTTACGATTTAAGAATTCTAAATGCACGAAATTAACTTGAACAACTACTGAGAACTTTCCCCTATGTTTGTTCTACTACTTTCTTACCAATATCATCCCCTTTCAACTTCTTGGTTTGTCCTCAAGTCAAATCTATTATACATGAAGAATATCAAGAACATCATTGTATATATCCTTTATATTAGAAAAAAGTTTGCCCCACTGTATTTTTGCTTGTATGTGATTATTGACTCTAAACATGCATCTGTTGGAGTAAATGTACAACCTTCAAAAGTGTGTTGGGAATTTAGATTTTTGAGTTACTTGTTGGGCCTCGTATAGGGATGCCCTCGTATAGGGCTCCAATATTATGTGTCAACCTTGAACTTTGTACATTGAATGTGTCATGCCAACATTACCCACCTGTCTTGGTATTACAAATACTATGTTAAAATGAGTGAAACTACACATTCCAAAGCCATGTATCTGTCACATTCGCCCTTGACTGGGGCCACGTCATCACATCATCATTATCTACACTATGGAATATCTTGTGTAGAAGGTGTGGGGTAGGCTAAAATGATAGATAAAATACAAAAATGAAGAAGATGAAGTGCAGGGTTCTTTAGACTGTAAGCATTTCCCTGGGATGAAACCTAAAGTAGAGGAACTTATATTTTTTTTTTAAGATGCAGAGGAGGAATGAAATGCTATCAAGGAGAATGTGTGGAGAGTAATGAAGAGCCTTGAGGAAGCGATTGTCAATTCTTGTTGTGGCACTGAAAATGAGACTCAAACCCATGACGTGGATGAAGTGAGTTACTTGGATTAAGAGATGGGTATCCCTTTTGTGATGGGTTCTCTTTTATCAGCCTCCTCCTGTAAGGATTGGGTCCTTGAAAAAATGCCACATCAGAAATATTCACATGATAAGGGAGTCGGTCAACTAAGTCAAACGTCGACTATACAAGTCGACAAAAAAAATGATTTTCCTTAACTTCAAGAAAGAAAACAAGGTTCAAACAAATATTGTAGAATAGATTATGGGACACATGAGTCCATAATAAAGAAGAGTGTCAACAAACTGTTGAAAACACCCAATGCATCACATTTCATGATACATTAAAGACATCAAAATTTGACCAACTTGTCGAATTAACAAATGCAAAAGAGAGACTTCGACCAAACTGTCGAAGTGCAACAAACATAAGATCATAACTCACAAATAAAAAGAGCTTTAAAAGAGTCATATATAGATTGTCATAAGAGTGCATTATAAATACAATAGAACGATGGTTGATACAAAAATCCAATGTGCTATACATGATGCTCTTCCTCACAGGAGCTCCAGAGACCTGTTACACACAAAACATGTGGCAAGAATATTGTAGGAGTGCGTTTCCATTCTACCACGAAGCATTTACACTTCCCCAGAATCTTTCCTGACATGAAAGATACCTAGCCCAGCTTGAGGTAGTCTAAACAAGCAAAAATGAGAGGAGTAATGGAATTGGTGAATATAAATAATCAAACTTTATATAATGAAATTAAAGCATTCCAATGCCTTAGAAAACCATATCCTTCTCTAAGTAGTCTAAAACATTTGCAAGTTCTCATTTCCATCTCATATAGAACAATCAAAGATGGTTCCAAAATCATAAGTGTGCAATCAGTGTTACAATAGAGAATTACTAAAACTCATTAAGCATCATACTCTTTGTCTTTGAATTACATATATAAGATTTCCCCTATAGGAATATTCCTTTCAAAACTAAGATAGGACAATCAAACAAAGTTCATGTAATCCATATGCAAATCCACAAAGATACTCATAGTCATGTAGAAGTTATCCCATTCCTAACAAAAGCTAACAAAACCTATCACATTGCCCAAGAATAGTTATAAAATAGAAAGCATCATCCTTCTAATATCAGTACCGAACACTTCAAGTTCCCAATTATACATAAATCAAGCATCAAAGAGTTCATAAATGTGTGACAATTAGATGTCATATCAATCAAATTATGTAAGTAGACTAAACACAATCTTTGCATAAATAACTGGTATTATTATCCTATTAGGACTCCATATATAAGGCCAGAGAACACTCATTGGCTTTGTCTCACTATTGTTAAAAGTATAAACATGCTACTTGATAGATTTTGAAAGGATTAACTTATGTGTCATTTATATCATTAATAAAAGTTCAGCATAACTAACGTCATAGTTTCTCCTTCAATTTAGCTCGAGAAGTATCAAGTGGAAACCTAATTATCAAAATAATTAATTTATCCGATCTATCTTATAACAGAAAATAGAAGAATTTTAATTGATCAGTCCATTTCTTCATAGGAAGAATCCTCAAGGAAAAAGATGGTTACTCATTTTCTTTGTTTGATAAAACTTAGTTTTCAGAATCTGAACTGTGCTGATCAAACCAATTATAACATTTAGAATTCAGATATATCCAAAATGATCATTCGTTCACATTTAACACCCTTCCATAATGGAAACATAACATGCACACCACTAACATGGAAGGAAATTTCTCTAAACAATACTCTGTTGAAACAATATTAATCAACATTTTTCCTCAGTTACTCTTAACATCACTATTCTCATAATGAATTTCTCAAAACCTTTCAAGATCTTATAGAATGAAAGAAAACTAATATATTCAACTTAGCAACAAAAATGAAATAATATCAGCTATATACAGTTCAATTCATATTACCCCAGATACGTCTTCTATGTAAATAGAATTGTGACAATACACAAAACGTTCCAACGTTACAATAATCCAAAAATAGGGTTCTGAAAGTATCTACAGAACATCTCAACGGGGCTGATCAGACCAATTACATCATTTGGAATTAAGATATATCCAAAATGATCATTCCTCACCAATACATAAATAAAAAAGGAAACTAGTATATAAATATGTTTTCTGTAAATGATGACTCCTTCAGCTAATTAAGGTTTGGCATGAACTGAGGAGGCATCATCATGGCCACAACCTTAACCGGTTGGACTGTAGGATATATTCGGATTGTAAAATATAGGGAGACTCACAGGTGACTAACATTATCACATAATGATTCCAGGGGTTTAATTCAATTGCTAAGTAAATATAATCAATTTCATTAACAATAGAACTCCAGTGGCTAGAACGTATCATATAGTTTTCTCCTATGGGGAAGTATCTTAGAGAACACACGACTTAGCAACATTATAGGGACTGTAGTACAATACTCTAGCCACTGCATTGTAACCACCTAATTTTGGTCTGTCGCAACTATAGACCCTGTTTGCCCTAAGTGTGATCATACCCTCAAGTTATGTCCAAACGACCCTGTTACTGCTTGGCATAATTATTTTAATCAATTTAATGTCCTAGGTGATTTTTATCACTGATTTATATTATCTATTGTAGCCATACAATTCAAATCAATATCGACCAATCAGATCAAATCAAAATCAAACATGGCTATAGTATTTAATTATGAAGGAATTAAATAAATCCCCATATCAAGTATCACTTGCAATCCAACCCATTCCCCTAGCCTATTAATTTAATTAAAATGGCTATAGTCCCCTAATTATTAAAAAGCAATTTAATTGTTTTAATAATTAAATCCTATATTTCTAAATGAATTAAATAAGTTTATTT
>MU224741.1:516052-530554 GCA_018584345.1 Thuja plicata
GGGCTGATATGCAACTAATCACACTCTTTTCTAGTTAGAAGGCAATAGATCGGTTTTAGAGGGTTTCATATGTTTTTCATGTTTTCACTAACCCCAGGTTGCTAATATAATGATCTATTGATTGTTTTTGTATGTTCCGACAGGTACCCATTTACACACGAACATGCATTACTATAAGATTCAAAGGACAGGTTCTTGGCTATTTCCTCACAAGATGAACATTGGCTACACACTATGGTTTTGTAATTACAGAGTTGTATACCCCTAACCAATGTGAGAGTCTCCAAGAACAATAGCCACACCAAGTCTTAGACAAATGACAACTTATGGCTGGGAAATGAACCAAGACTTACAATCTAATAAAGTTTAATATTGTTAAAGAAACTCGTACAATATCCTAGGCATCCAATAAATATGCATGCAACATTGCAATTCCATAAACATTTGTGGCTAATTTCAAAAGAAGAACCTGGTATTTTGAAACCCTCAGTTGAGGTGGTAGCTCTCCTACCACTACAGATGACCACTCCCTTTCCCCTAGCTGCCAGTGATGTTTTCATTCTATTATTTTTTTTACAGAAAACTGCTCCTTCTCCTCTTCACTATCGTTCCCACCCTCAAGAATTGCATCTCATTCTTTAATGCCCCCAGACCAAGGATTGTGCCCTTGGTATTATCGTATTTAAAAAAAAGGTTCCCCCTAAATGAATAGTATACTGAGATCGTAAGACCAGCTACCACCAGCCCCCAAATAGAAAATGATTATTCTCTCTTAAATTTCCATTACTTACCTAACTATTTTATTCCTATCTATAAAACTAAGATATGCGAATGAAATTTTTAACTTTCTATAATAGAAATTGAAATTCAATTTTTTTAATCAATAATTAAATAATCCACCTTTTGGGTTATGACATCCTTCTCCCCTTAGACAATGCATCATCTCGATGCATCAATAGGAACATATCATATTAGAAACAATAACATGAGAAACCATTTGTTAAATGCAATCTATCTATCTTTCTTTTTTCTTTTAACATTCAGGATAGTGTAAGAATGCAAAAATCATTGAGAATTATTTGTCCTAATAGAAATATCATGCCTTTGACTTTCTGTGGAATTTATGATCTACTTTTCAATTCTCCATGCATTCAAATTTTTAATTGATAAAATTTTCTTAAAGAAGTAACATACATATTTATCAAATCAATTTTGTAAAGATAGTGTACGCACATATTTAAAGAAAGCACCTAATAAAACTTGGTTACCAAGCATCACAGACAAATTCTAGTTAGTGTGTGAATTCCATTACTACCTTCTAATTTTTCAAGGTTAGGCTACCTCTCTCTGACAATATTCCCCTTTCTTATGATGTTTCATTCCATCTGTTCATAGGAAAAACACCAAAGCATCAGTTTAGGTCATTATCGTAATCAAATCAAATCTAGCATTCCCTTATTTCAACGCTTTCATAAATAAATCTCCATAATACCTTAAAATCACAACAAAGCACACACATACCTATGCTTTCTTTACCATACCTTGGCATCCCATTGAATTGACCACATTATTGGATGCTTCATATTAATTTCATGCCATACTCATATGTTTACACTCATAATACTTTTAGCTCATTCACAATGTCAATACCTTAGAAGGAGAAAATATTTTAAATTTCAATATCAAGGGACAACATAATCATATACAAATTATAATTTCTTAACTCAACTTGGATTTAGATCATAACTTGATCTTAAATAACTAAAATAAATAGTTATACATACCATTTAGAATATGTGGTACACACCAAGTGAGAAAATCAGCCATGCATGCTTACAAATCACCTGTAAGATTAGTGGATCTAGTTTCCATTTATGTGACCTAGGCCATAATGCCATCTCGTCACAATAGTACTTAATAGAGAAATTTTTACTCAATACATCATAAAAAAATATATTTTTTTCATCTCTAAGACAGTGTGAGTCAAATAACTATTACATCTTAACATAAATAAGCATCCGTATTTTCAGTTTTATGGTTGTGCTTAATCCAGGCATAAGTATTTAAATACATCATGATAATTCATCATTACATAAAATCAAATACATCAAGTATGTCATACATAAAGAGTATACATAAAAATTAAGACCATTAAGGTCAATCATGGAACAAGATACATAAGTTTCATCAGAAGAACTATCCTTCTATAGATCCATGTCTCATAAGCCCTTAGACAAATGTTCCTCTATAGATCCCTGTCTCATAATCCCTTGGACAAGTGTCCCTCTATAGATCCCTATCTCATAAGCCCTCAAAAGAATGTCCCTCTATAGATCCTTGTCTCATAAGCCCTCAGACAATTGTCCATGAGCTATCTAAAGATGGGAGTGTGGCTCGAGCATTTTCCTTCCCAACCATAAATCCTTACACTTCCTTGGGATTCTACCTCCTCGCAAAATTCCCAACCCTGCTGCCTATAAAAATACAAAAGGTAGAGGTATTTGGTGTAGCCACAAAACTAACTACAAAGCACATATGCCTAATGTAGAACATAATTAGGGATGTGGTAGGGAGATGAAACATAGGCAGCATATTCAAGAAAAAATATGCAAACAACTTTGGCCAAAGTAATTTAATACCATATTTCTACTGGCAAGTAGAGTGGAAAATAAAACACCACTTCTACCCTTCCCTGTTTCACCCACATTCAACACCTCTCACCAGAAGGTAAGCTTTCCAATTCTCATACTTCGTAAGGAAAAATGATGCAACTCATGCATATCATATATTTTCTTTTCACGCAATAATGCATTAAACACGAGTGTTGAAATCACACAACAAGTTAGCTAGTCAATGGAATTATGCCTTCATCATGGACCATTCCATTCATCATGTAAGAAATCACATAATTCAACCCAACTTGTCAAATGAAACATAATACATAAGAGAAAAGAGTGTTGACATTCTATCCAGAATACAAATAGTATATTAACCCAAAATAATTCGAGCCCATTTTCATCAAGAGATGACGACCTACTCGTCGAAAATCGAGTGCATCAAAATAATATATCAAGTTAAATTACCTCAAAATAATTTCACGCAATGCCTCATGCATAATAATCCATATACTAGTAATATCATACTGGGGCCATAAAATGTACCCTTCTCATGGAATCCTTCATCTCAAGAATATCCATGCAGTGCTCCTCATAGTATCGAAACTCACATCAAGGCATATTGATCAATACTAATTATTTCATGCATATTTAATATTCATAACCATGTGCATGCTAATTTACTTTGAAAATTTCTTAACTGATAAGATATATTTCAAGAAAAATTTGATTGCAAGAATAAGAATGGTATTTTCTTCGCAATCTACTCCCTTATACATTCTATCAATGTTCCACATTGAACATTATAGAGAACATCACTTCACATTCAGAAGACTAGCAACATAAAATACACATCCTAGCCACCTCAAGATCATAAGAAATCTCAAATCCAAAGTTCACAAATTTCAACTCAAAATCACAAAGATGAGGAAAATCAATAGAAATAAATGTGAACAAGAACCATATTCGATAAATATACAAAATTTGGTGGCTATACAGTAGCAAGAAACTTAAAAAATCAAGCTATTCCTTCATCAATTTTAAAGTCAAAAATAACATAACCAAGATGAAAACCATTTCACATATACAGAGTGCCTATCACTAGCCACAAAGAGGGAGTAGAAGCTACATGACACCTTGCGTCCAAGGTGCGCTTATGAACAGAACCAAAAACTTGAAAAACATACTTCCCAAAGATCACATCACTATATAGCATCACATGCCAAATGGTTCATGCAACATATCATTGATAATTATCTCTACTTTCTCTTTGTTTTTGTTTTTTTCTTTGCAACATGAAATTACTTTTGCAGAATTTCATAGGTTTATTTACATGACATGTTAGGTTCTTTTCCCAAGAATCTCATGAAGACCTAGTTCTAGAATATTTTTCTCAAATGACCTATCTCGTCATTTCATTTTCTTTCTCTTGCATTACACATGTAGAAATGTATCATTGCACAATATCGTACATACATATATACATATTCATTCATCCTAGCCTCAATCTTTGGCATGTATATTTATATCCTTAGTGTAAAAGTTGATCATCTATTAACTACACCAATAATTCAAGGAGATTTATTGCCTTTCTTGATTTACACATGCAAATAAATAGAGATTTAACCTTAAGTACATTACTTAGACCATAGTTCCAATTTGAGAAAACACAATTACCCAATCAAAAGTACACCATTTTCAAGCACTTCAAAAATATTTACCATATTTATAGTATAGGGAGAGAGCAAGGACAAACAAGAAGCCTCACACACAAACATAAGAGGTAATGTCCTGAAAGTGATTGTTTTCACTTGTATAACTCAACACAAGAGTCATTCTTTCCTTTTTGGTTAGGAGAAACCATAACTAGGGGTGTCAATGATCAACACATAGGGCTATCACTTATGTCCATAGACTGAGCATTAATTGACTTACACAGATTGTGCGACTAAGGGTCACAACTAAGAATAGTGAACTCAAGGCCCTAGAGTGGAACCCAGAGCTATGATACCATATGTAAGGACTGGGTCCTCAACAAAATTCCACATCAACGATATCCATAAGGTAAGGGAGTCAGTCAACTAAGTCAAATGTCGACTCTACAAGTTGAGTAAAACAAATGATTTTCCTTAACTTGAAGGAAGAAAACAAGGTTCAACCAAACATTGTAGAATAGATAATGTGACACATGAGTCCATAATAAAGAAGAGTGTCGACCAACTGTTGAAAGCACCCAATACATCACATGTCATGATACATTAAATACATAACAAAATTTGACCAACTTGTCGAATTAACAAACACAAAAGAGAGACTTCGATCAAACTGTCAAAGTGCAAAAAACATAAGATCATAACTCAGAAAGAAAAAGAGATTTACAAGAGTCATCTACAGACTATCATAAGAGTGCAATATAAATACAATAGACCAATGGTTGATACAAAGATCCAACATGCTATACACGATGCTCTTCCTCACAGGAGCTACAGAGACCTGTTACACACAAAAAATGAGGCAAGAATATTGTAGGAGTGCATTTCCACCCTACCACAAAGCAGTTACGCTTTCTTAGAATCTTTCCTAACATGAAAGATACCCAGCCCAGCTTGAGGTAGTCTAAACAAACAAAACTGAGAGGAGTAATGGAATTGGTGCATATAAACTTTCGAACTTTATATAATGAAATTAAAGCATTCCAATGCCTTAGAAAACCACATCCTTCTCTGAGTAGTCTAAAACATTTGCAAGTTCTCATTTCCATCTCATATAGAACAATCAAAGATGGTTCCAAAATCATAACTGTGCAATCATTGTTACAGTAGAGAATTACTAAAACTCATAAGCATCATACTCTTTGTCTTTGAATTACACATATAAGTACATCAAAGAATCCAAAACATTTCCCCTATAGGAATATTCCTTTCAAAACTAAGATAGGACAATCAAATAGAGTTCATGGAATCCATATACAAATCTACAAAGATACTCATAGTCATGCAGAAATTATCCCATTCCTAACAAAAGCTAACAAAACCTATCATATTTTCCAAGAATAGTTATACAATAGAAAGCATCATGCTTCTAACATCAGTACCGAATACTTCAAGTTCTCAATTCTACATAAATCAAGCATTAAAGAGTTCATAAATGTGTGACAGTTAGATGTCATATCAATCAAATTATGTAAGTAGAATAAACACAATCTTTGCATAAATAACTGGTATTATGCTCCAATTAGGACTCCATTTATAAGGCCACAAAACACTCATTGGCTTTGTCTCACTATTGTTAAAAGTATAAACATGCTACTTGATAGATTTGAAAGGATTAACTTGTGTGCCATTTATATCATTAATAAAAGTTCAACATAACTAACATCACAGTTTCTCCTTCAATTAAGCTCGAGAAGTATCAAGTGGAAAGATAAATATCAAAATAATTAATTTATCTGATCTATCTTATAACAGAAAATAGAAGATTTTTAATTGATCAGTCCATTTCTTCATAGGAAGAATCCTCAAGGAGAATGATGGTTACTCATTTTCTGTGTTTGATAAAACTTAGTTTCAGAATCTCAACTGAGCTAATCACACCAATTATAACATTCAGAATTCAGATATATCCAAAATGATCATTCTTTCACATTCAACACCCTTCCATAATGGAAACATAACACACACACAACTAACATGGAAGGAAATTTCTCTAAACAATACTCTGTTGAAACAATATTAATCAACATTTTTCCTCAATTACTCTTAACATCACTATTCTCATAATGAATTTCTCAAAACCTTTCAGGGTCTTATAGAATGCAAGAAAACTACAATATTCAACTCAGCAATAGAAATGAAATAATATCAGTTATATATAGTTCAATTCATATTAACCCAAATGCGTCTTCTAAGTAAATAGAATTGTGACAACACACAAAATGTTCTAACGCTACAGTAATCCAAAAATAAGGTTCAGAAAGTATCTACAGAACAGTCAACTGGGCTGATCACACCAATTATATCATTTGGAATTTAGATATATCCAAAATGATCATTCCTCACCAATACATAAATAAACAAGAAAACTGGTATATAAATATGTTTTTCGTAAACAATGACTCATTCAGCTGATTAAGGTTTTACATGAACTGAAGAGGCATCACCATGGCCACAACCTTAACCTTTTGGGATGTAGGATATATTCAGATTGGAAAATTCCGGGAGACTCATAGGTGACTAACATTATCACATAACGATTACAGGGCTTTAATTTATTTGCTAATTAAACATAATCAATTCCATTAACAACATAACTCTAGTGGCTCAAATGTATCCTATAGTTTTCTCCTATGGGGAAGTAGCTTAGAGAACACAAGGCTTAGTAACATTACAAAGACTGTAGTGCGATACTCTAGCCACCACATTACTATAAGATTCAAAGGACAGGTTATTGGCTATTCCCTCACAAGATGAGCATTGGATACACACTATGGTTTTGTGATTGTATAGTTGTATACCCATGACCAAGGTGGGAGTCTCCAAGAACAATAGCCACAACAGGTCTGACAAATGACAACATATTGCTGGGAAATGAAGAAAGACTTACAATATAATTAAGTTTAATATTGTTAAAGAAACTCATATGATATCCCAATCATCCAATATATATGCAAGTAATATAGCAATTCCATAAACATTTGCGTCTAATTTCAAAAGAAGAACCTGGTATTTTGAAACCCGCAGTTGAGGTGGTAGCTCTCATGCCCTAGCTGCAATGATATTTTCCTTCTATTATTTTTTTCACAGAAAGCTGCTCCTTCTCCTCTTCGCTACTGTTCCCCCCCCTCAAGAATCACATCTCATTCTTTAATGCCCCCAGACAAAGGATTATGCCCCTGGTTGACAGTATTTATAAAAAAATGGTCCCCCTAAAGGAATAGCATGCTGAGATCTTAAGACCAGCTACCACTAGCCCCTAAATAGAAAAAAATTATTCTCTCTTAACTTTCTATTTCTTCCCCAACCATTTTATTCCTATTCGTAAAACTAAGATATGCGAATGAAAATTTTAAATTTCTATAATAAAAATTGAAATCCAATTTTTTTTCATCAATAATTAAATAATCCACCTTTTGGGTTACGACACCTCCTTATCTGATCATGGTTGGAGAAGCTTGCGCAGAGGTTTAAGAGATTCATGGTGACTTGGCAGATGGGTTGTGGCATTTTGAGGATTGTGATTCTGACTGGTTGAGTGAGTATATTTTGTACAATGAAATACAGTAAAGAGATATTCGTAATTATGGGGATTCACAAGAGATCTTGGAACGAGATCCCACCTTATTATGGAAGCAAGAGTGTTCTTATGCCATCTAGAAGAATGTATTATTATATAGACTGGACATGCGGTATATGTTGTATTACAATTTTGGTCTTTTCACCCTGTATTTTTTTAAGAAGAAAGAGAAGAGAAAGAGAAAGATGTGGCCTAGGAGGAGTTGTTAATCTCCTCTCTCCTCATTGGAATTCTCTGCTGGTTAGTCATGGTTCAGATCCCATGCAACAAGTGGTTTGGGCCACTTTTATTATTGAGAATCATTCCTTCGGTATACTTAATGTTTATGCTCCCAATGATGCTGTTGAAAGATCTCACCTTTTGCGTTGGCTTGCGGATTCTCTGCCACCTGCTACTTGGCTTGTTTTTGGGGACTTCAATATGGTGGAAATGGTGGCTGACAAAGATGGTTTTCTGCCATTTCAATGGACAGCTGGTGAGAGAGAAGCCTGGTATTACATGTGCAATAAATTAGGGCTCTTTGATCCCAATTTGGGCCGCCATCATTCTGATGGGGTCTGGCACACTTGGTCTAATTACAGGGCTTCTTCTAACAGAATTCATAAAAGGCTTGACCGTGCCATGATCTCGGCTCAATCCTTTTTTTCCTTCTCTGATAATCAAGCCTTACCTATCCTTCCTCTTGTTGATGTGACCTTGTCAGACCACTATCCTATCCAATTTAATATTGTTTGGCATACAGCTAAGGTTAGGCCTCCCACCACGTAATTCTACTTTAATACTTCTGTCCTTCAGCATCCTACCACTGTGGCCCACATTCACCGGGTTTGGAACCTGGAGCCTAGACCCACCTGCTTGATAGGTTGGATTTAATGGTGGAATGATTCCCTCAAGCGTACGGCTCACGTTTTATGCATCTATGGCCGACAATTGGCCAATTGTCATCATAGAGCTTATGATGCCAACACCAAAGCCTTGCGTACTACCACCGAAGCCCTTGCTCAGGACCCCTTCAATCAAGAGTTTCAATTTAATCTTGCCAAGTTACGTCATCAGAAGTAAGTGGTTGACAACCATGCTACCAGAGGAGCCCAGATCAAAGCCCGACTGCACTGGTTAAAGGTTGGAGATCAAGTCTCTAAAGAGTTTTTTACTGCCCTCCATCCTCGACATACCAGTACGGGAATAGCTATAATCCGTGAAGGTTCTTCCCTTTTCACAGAGCTTCTTGATGTTTTGCAAGCCTTTGTTCACCATTATGAACAAGTATTTTCTACTCAGGGCCACTCCCTTTCCAGCGAGAAGGCTCTCAAGGATTGCATCACGATGGTTCCTTAGTGTCTCTCCCCTGCTCAATGGGTCTTTTGTGAACAACTGCTTTCCCTGCAGGATCTTTGAGAAGTTGTGTTCACCATGGCTGATGAAAAAGCCCCTGGTTGTGATGGCTTTCCCTGTGAGTTTTACAAAACCCTATGGGATGCCATCGGCCTAGATCTTCACCAAGTTTACCTGGAGGCCTTTCATACCCAATCCCTTGGGGATATCATCAATCAGGGGAATATCAAGTTCATTCCCAAGTCTGGGGATCCTGAAGATATTTTCAACTGGCGGCCCATCAATTTGCTCAATGTCTCTTATAAGATCATTGCGAAAGCTCTGGCTCTTAAGATCTGACACATGCTTCCACAAATTGTTCGGCCTGGACAAACAGGGTTTATTAAATCAAGATTTATTCTTGACAACATCATTGCTTTTTGGGAAGGTATGGAATGGGCTCGAAAGTCTAACTAGAAAGCCCTTTTTCTCAAAATCGATTTTGCTAAAGCTTATGATCGTATTGAATGGCATTTTATCCTTGTAATGCTTCACACTATGGGTTTTGGCCCAAGATTTCATCAATCTATACAGATTCTCTTCAATGATGCCTCCACTTGCATTACCATCAATGGCTAACAGTCTTCCAACTTCGGCCTTTTTCATTCCATTCGCCAGGGCTGCCCTCTGGCTCCTGCTCTTTATGTGTTAGTGGCCAAAGGGTTTGGATATTTTCTTTCTCATTCCATCTCTATGGGAACTGTTAGGGGAATCTCCTTGCCGAATTCTTCTCAACAACTGGTCAATGGCCATTTCGCCGATGATTCCTTCCTCACCCTGGCGGAGGATGAAGAGAATATCAAGGTAGCCTTGCAGTGTTTAGACACTTTCTACCTAGCCTCTAGCTCTGCCATTCAGTGGCATAAAACCCTCTGTTATAGACAGTCAACTCTTCCTAAGCCTCCCTGGCTTTCACAGTTTGGTTGGACAAAAATTTAGCATGGGGAGATATTCTGGTCTATGGGTATTCCCTTTGCTTTTCAAGGCAATCCTACTAATCTATGGAATGCAGTGCTTTCTAAGATTGAAAAAAATCTTACTTACTGGATCACGAAGCCACTTTCCCTTGCAGGAAAATTCTAGATCTGCTCCAAAGTTCTGGCCACTATGCATGTTTACTACTCCTCTTGTTGGGCCCCTTCCAAAGCCTCTTACAAACGGCTCGAGAAACTTCTCTGGGATTTTCTTTGGGCCTCTGGTATTGATCATCAGGGCTTTCACAGAGTCGCCTGGGACTTTTTTTTCCTTCCTAAGTCCTCTGGCGGGCTTGGTTTAATTGATACCTAGAAGCAAGGACATGCCCTTTGCACCAAGTGGATTGTGCGTTGCCTCTCTGGTGATGAATCCTGGAAAATTTTGCTTCAGCACTACATTTCCTCAGGATTTCCTCTCCACAAGCCTACCTGGAAGGGGATTGGCTTTCAAACCCTTCTGGTTATGAGGGAGCCTATTCAGATCTAGGGCACTTTTGTTGCCAAAAGTATCTGGAGAGCCTGGGAGTCTATCAAGCCTTGGCTTTGGTGGGCTGGAAATGGATTTTGTGATGGTCTTTCTTTCAACCAACAGAACATTTGGTGGTTTCCTCTTTTTTCCTAGCAAGGGATTCCTCTTGCCAGAATGCAAGGAGTTAGTGCTCTCCAATTCCACAAGCATGGAATTCAGACCCCTAAAGATGTCTTTTCCAGAAGCACCATGAGTCTTCAATCCTGGGATGATCTCCGAGTTTAGTTTTGGCTCATCCGCCCAGATCATCAGACTTTTGACTTGTTGGTTTCTGCCATTCCGCCTCACCTCTTGCACAAATTGGGAATTCAGTCCATCAGACCGTGGTGGAAAGACTGGAAGTGGTATCCTGCCACTCCATTCACCATTTGCAAGCTGAAACTTGGGTATTCTTGACTTATGCCTCATTTGCCCATGATTGATTCGCTCAATCACCGCTGACATCTTTCCTCTTTGCAGAAGAGCTGGGGGTGGAGATTTTGCATCATTTGGGATGCTGTTACTGAGCCTAAAATTGCTCATTTTTCCTGGTGTTTTTTATATTAGGGCTTACCATTGGGAGCTCAGCTCAGACATATGGGGGTTCCTAACCCCAAATGCCCTTTTTGTGGTCACTCAGAGACTCTCATGCATATTTTCTGGTTTTGTCATCATGCTCAAAACTACTAGAATTGGATTCATGATTTTTTTTCTCCCTTCAGGCCAGAACCCTTTTCTTGGCACATGATTCTCCTTGGTGACTCTCCTAGAATGCCTTCCTAGTTCACCCAGATTTGGCATTCCTTTCGGCTAGAAATTTTATTTACTTTGTGGAAAGATAGAAATGTTGTACTTTTTTCTCACAGTTCTCAGGATATTCATGTTTCTCTTTTTGATAAAGCATGTATTTGTAATAATATAATGATGCAAATTTAGGTGCAAGCTGAAAAAGTGGCCTTAGAGGTTGCCCACTTATAGGAGTTTCTCCAGCACTGGGACAATGCCCCTTGCACTATTTCCCGAGTGCCTCCAGATTCTCTCGCAGCTAACCGTACGCCGCCCAGGGGGTGACATTGTAGCCAGAGCTCCTCTACCAGACACTCTAGGACCCCACGGCAATGGTGTCACCGCTCCCCCTCTCCCCCTCCTTAGAGGGATGCGGGTTCTGGGTGGCCTCCTGTGCTTTCTTCTACTGCTGTTGCTCAGCCTTCGGCCTCTGCTCCTGATAATCAGGGAAAATTCCCTCGCCTGGTGCTGGCTATCTCGCCTAGGCGGGAGGAAGGAGAAGTTGAAAAAGAAGATCCTGAAGATGGCTGGTCCATCCTTGATCAGGCTCCTGTGCCCACTGTCTAGGGCAAACCGGATGACAGAGATCCTCCTCCTTCTTCTGCTACTGCTCTCGCAGCCTGAGCGGCTCTGGTTTTAAATGTTTTTTGATGAATAGCTATTTGTTTCTAGCCTAGGTGCCATGTGAACTTGCGGGGTGAATTTTTTTCCCCCGGCCCTTTTTTTGTGAATTTTGTACTTTAATATTTCTATTAATAGTGAAGGCCTCTATTCATCAAAAAAAAAAAGAGAGAAATATGTGTCAACTCCAATATTGTAAGTTGTGCTTGGTACCAACATTCTAATTATCAATCAGAACTTACCAGACTCGCTTTGAGTTCTATTTTTCTCTTTTAAAAAACAAAGAGCTTAGACCACATAAGCAATTATATGATGTATAAAATTGTGTTGTATTAGTTTTTCAAATCATTAAAGGGTACATAGAATTAACATAATATTTATATGTTATATGATTGTAAGCTTTGCCAACTCATTATCAGACTTTTCTCTATTATATATCCTATCTTTGATCATAGCTGTGTTATTATTTTTTATTAATATCCTACGCACTATTGAAATACCAATTTTAATTTATTATTTAATGAATTACAACATCCTTCATATACATATTAAGATTAATCGGAAAAAATAATTGATTAAATCATTAGTTTGGATTTAAGAGCTGGCTAGGGATAATAAACAAAATAAAAATAAATGAATATAAATAATTTAACTACTAAATTACGTATAATACTGAAATTAAAATTTTAATGATTTAATATTTGTAATGATGTGAATAATTGATTTTATAAGGGTTTGAACTGTTAGAGTATTATTTCCTTTTACTCTAGTTGCTTAAGCGTCTCTTAGGTGCATTATTAATTAATTCTTAATTAATAATGCGCATCCTAGTATTTCCCTTTTAGGGTTTCGTTCACCTTTTTAAGGTTGAACCTTGTAATTGTTTTTGACTAACTTAGTTGATATTTTTTGCTCTCACATTTTGAGTAAACTTCTGGGTTTCACTTTTTCCATTTTACTGTTTCATTCTTGTGACAGGTTTATTGCATGCAGCTGGATCTTGGAGTCGAATCTGATATTTCATCAGTTTCTACATGGTATCAGAGCCTTGCTGTTGCAGCTTGTTCAAGTTTGGTTAGAGCTGTGGATCAAGCCCTCTCTTTTTGGGGTTTTCTAGAGTTTTTTTGTCACTTTGGAGGAGGCACGATCTTCTGGAGCAGATTGAGCAGAAACGGACTCTGCCATTGCATTTAGAAGGCCCGGGAGAGTCAAAATCATATAAAACTTGACTAGTTTAGCCTCCGTGAGCACAGGTAAATTTTTTTGGCCTACTAGGGTCGTACGGACACGCAAAACGAGAATTTTTTTTTAAAAAAATCATTTTTTTAATTTTTTTTGTGTTTAAAATTAACACCACCGGTTAAAAACAGCACCGCGCCACCCGCACGCCTCCGGGGGGCCACCGCCGCCAGCAGCAGCACCGGCGCACCACCGGCCCGCCACCGAGGACCTCCCACCGCCCACCCTCTGCCGAGTCGCCACCCGCGCCCGGCCGCCGCCCGACCACCGCCCGGTAGCCGCCACCTGATCGCCGCCCGGCCGCAAAAGTGACGTCAAATGATGTCACCAGGACGTCAGCTGACGGCCAAACGGCCATCAAATTTAAACCCATCTCTGTGTTTTTCCAGAGAGTCATTTTTCAGAGAGGCAGTTGGTTTTTTGACCGTAACTTGAGCATACGGTGTCCTTTTTTGGAAAACAAAATATTGCTGGAAAGGTGTTTCCAAGATGGACGCAATGATGCTAGTCTTATTTTCTAATTCCATCATTTGAGTGTATGTTTTTAGTGTTGAAGTTGCAGCTTCATTTCTCCTCCTGTTCTGCTTCTGGAACTCAGGTTTTTTTTTCTCATTTCTTGTGCTTTCATAGTATTTTGTGGTGTACGGGGGATAGGATTATACATTGTGGGGGGGTGCATTTTTCTTTCTATCATTTCATTCAGAAAGACCCTTCTACTTCCTTCTTATTCTTCTTTCAATGTCGGACCCTTCTGTGGCCCGACTGACACCTCACAACTACCACACATGGAAGCCACACATGACTAGAATCCTCATGTCACGAGGTTTATGGTCCTGCATGGATGTGGCTCAGCCAGTTCTTCAGAGGCCTTATGAGGCGCTTATGCACAGAAACAGGATGGATGAGGCAATGGGCCTCATTTCCATGAACATTTCAGATGGGTTGTTGTTCCACCTAGATGGCCTGACTACACCCAGGGATATGTGGGACAAGTTCTCCACCTTGTTTGGCACCATGAATCAGTTCAGGATTCTCTAGATAGATGCAGAGTTCACCTCCTTGGCACCTGACTCATTCACCAGCATTGAGGACT
>MU224741.1:532192-572030 GCA_018584345.1 Thuja plicata
ACTCTAGTTGCTTAAGCGTCTCTTAGGTGCATTATTAATTAATTCTTAATTAATAATGCGCATCCTAGTATTTCCCTTTTAGGGTTTCGTTCACCTTTTTAAGGTTGAACCTTGTAATTGTTTTTGATTAACTCAGTTGATATTTTTTTCTCTCACATTTTGAGTAAACTTCTGGGTTTCGCTTTTTCCATTTTGCTGTTTCATTCTTGTGACAGGTTTATTGCATGCAGCTGGATCTTGGAGTCGAATATGATATTTCATCAGTTTCTACATGAACAACTTTCATATCTCATAGAATGCTAGAGGCGAGGATACCTTCCCCCCACTAAAAGACTATCTAAGATCTCATTCAAATTTATAAGCATGATATTATTTTTTATTCTTAGACCAAAGTTTCTATGGAGAAAATGTTGGCTATCTCTATTTTTCTTTAAAAATGAAATTAATTTTAATGTATGTGTGTACAAGGATCTATAGGTAGATTGGCTTTTTTATCACATATTCAATTTTTTTAATAGTCTCTTATGTCACTTGAAATTCGACTAGAGATTTTAATTTTATTCTCTCTTGATGGAATTGTAGGGGTTAAGGAAGACTTGACTCGTCTTCAACTCTATTTTGTGAAAATAAATTTAGTTTTTTAAGGTTTTGGATATTAGACTAAGTGGAGGCATTTTTACTTAAAATAATTGATGATATAGTGTGTCTTCCATTTCAAAACTTCTATATAAATTAAAAGGAAATACAAGAGGAAGAAAATAATATATAAATCCAAGTAAGTTTGTTGATTGAAGTAATGTTATCAGAGAAGATGGAAACTTAAGAGCAATCACCCAAATCTTGAAGATGAGACACAAGAGTTTTTGAAAGGGGAAAATCAAAGAAGAACCCCTTGCATATTATGAATGGAGAGAGATAGAGAGAGAGAGAGAGAGAGAGAGAGAGAGAGAGAGAGAGAGAGAGAGACTCATTACAATAACATCATTAAGAAGAAATGAGAGGAGAAGAATCTCTTAAATAGATATGAGGAGAGGAGTTACAAAGAAAATCACAAATCTATGAATTCCTTCATTCATAATGTGTGTGCAATGTGTCAACATACTCTCAAGGAGGATAAACTAATATTCCTTAATAAAGGAAAAATAAAGGAAATGACATGTGCTCACACATCTACTAAAGGAAAAATTACATGTAGGGATTCCAAAGGAATATCCCAAATTAAATACAACCAAAGTATGAATATTCTAACACCCCCACTTAAGCTTTACTTGGGGAGTTTACAACAAGGGGTTGCAAACCTAGATTTTTACAATGAAACTAAAACTTGTCTTCTGAGAAAGGCTTTGTCAAAATATTAGAAACTTGATCTTCCCCCTTGCAATATATAAGTGAATCTTGCTTGTTCTCATTGTGTTCTCTAATAAAGTGGTGTTGAAAACAAATATGTTTTGTCCTTGTATGAAAGATATAATTCTTAGCCAAGGCAATGACACTTTGGTTGTCATAATACAATGGTGTAGAATCTTGTTGAGGTAGCTCCATATCTTAAAACAATATTCTAAGCCATAAAGCTTCTTAAAAGGAATTAGTACATCCTTTATATTTAGCTTCTATGGAGAAAATAGATGTAGAATGTCAGTTTTTACTATTCCAAGAAATAACACCTAAACCAACAAAGAAACAATATCGACAAGTAGATTTCCCATAATTGGGATCTCTCCCTAGATTTGAATTAGTAAATCCTTTTAAAGGAAAATTAGAATTTCTATCGTAAAATAAACCAACATTAATAATGTCTTTAATATATCGTAAAATTATTTTAGCATCTTTAAAGTGATTTTCTTGAGGTTTAGACATAAACACTGAAAGAAAACCAACATTATAAGCAATATCTGGTCTAGTAAGAGTTGAATAATTCAATCTTCTTACCATTTGTTTATATCAAGTAGCATCCACAAATGGAGTTTTCATATCAATCATCAAATTAGTGCCTATTCACATGGAATTGAAACATGATAAAATCATTCATTTGAAACTTGTCTAGAAGATCTTGAGCATAGTTACCTTGATATAGAAAAAAGCCCTTTGCGGTTCGCCAAATCTGCATTCCTAGGAAATAATGTAAAAGTCCTAAATCTGTCATTTGAAACTTTTGATTAAGTTAAAAATTAATATTAGAAATTAAAGTTTTTTTAACTTGAAGTAAGAATCAAATCACCCACATATCAAATAATAATGATAATATCATCTTTAGTATGTTTAATTTAGAGATTAGGATCATTTTTGCTTCTAAAAAAAACTTGAGAAAGAAAGAATGCATTAATCTTAGAATGTCATTCTCTAGGAGATTATTTTAATTCATAAATGGATTTTGTCAACTTACAAACTAAATGTTCATTACCTTCTTTAATTAGGCCAGGAGGTTGAGACATATAACTTTCCTTATGCAAATCACCATTTAAAAAAACACTTTTCACATCCATTTGGTGAATATGCCAATTCATTTTAGAAGCTAAAGAAAGAATAAGTTTAATAATAGGCATTTTAGCAACAAGAGAAAAAGCCTCATTATAAATTAAGCCTTCAATTGGAGAGAAACCTCTATCAGCTTGTTGGTAAATGGTTTTGTCGCTGCAAATACTTCTTCAAATGACCCTATTTCCCTAAAAGTAGTGACAAAAAATTTACAGTAGTTGGAAAGATTATTTTGGAATAACCATCTTCATCTACGTTTAAGAGGGGAAACTCCCTCCTATGATAGGGGCATTTGATATCTTGGGGTTTTAAATAATGAAAAATGTGCGAGAGAGAATGAGAAAGAAAGTGAGAAATATAATTTATCTTTAGAGATTTAACACATCTACTTTAAGATACCAAGAGGGAGATATGCTACATTAATCCATATAATACATTGAGAAAGCAAATTCATCATCAATGAACATACAAACATTAATACCAACACACAAGAACTATTTGAAACACTTCCAAAATTGTTCTTGATTACTTTTCTTGAAGATTACTATTCAAGTTCTCTACAATGTCCTTCTATGAGAGAGTGCGGAACCCCTTTCACAATGAATTGTCTCACATATATAGATGTGAGTGGTGTAACCACTTAGAGTAACTCCTTAACTACCTCTTGTAGCTACTTGAGGTAACTACCAAAATACCTCTTGTAACTACTTGGTAGTTATCCGAGACAACTTTTTAGAATAACTACATATAGAAACTTCCAAAAGCAATTACTTCTAATAACTTCTCAATTTAGAATAACTACTTTTGGAACACAAGCTAGGATTAACCTAAATTTTACATTTGTGGTCCATCCAAACATAAATTTTGAAATAAGAAGAAGAATAAGTACAAGTCATATGAGGACATTTACAATAAAAAAACTATGACTTGTTGTGACTCAAAACCTGAAAACTATACATGACTTATTAAAATCATTTACTGATCCAATACACTTGTCGATGAAACTCTTGAGGAAGAATTTGGCACTGAAGGTGGATATGGTTGAAGAGGAGACTTTTATTTGAATACTTTGAAATTTTTTATGGCAGGGGTTGTTGGTGGCCAGAAATGATGGATTCACTTTTGGCCAACTAACAGGGATAATGATGATGCACCACTTGATACATCTGCAATTTTGTCTTAATCAAGCCAAGGCTGGTAGGCCTAATTTCACTTTGAACTATCAAATTTTCTATGTCACACAGCTATGTACACAAACAAACAAACTTCCTCCCAAGGTGGTGAATGATCCCCGGAGGAAAAGAACAAATATTTTGATAATTTCTAATATGTAAAGCTTAAACTAAACTGGATAACCACTAAGAGTCCTAATTGTAAGGTTTTGAAATAAATAATTTAATGATATAGAAACTAAAAAGCATGAAATAATATAAAATATTTCGGAAATAAAGATTAGATTAGGGGCTTCTAAATACTTGGGCTATGGAGTCAGAAAACTTTCAATCCTATGTACAATTAGATATAGTTTAAAAAAAACTTTCTTTAATAAGACAAGACTATCATCTCAAGGGCTTCCAATCAAAATATAACTCAAACCAGATTACACAGTTAGTCTTATAGAATTTAACTCTGTTCAAGAGACTGACAAAAACAAAGCAAGACTCGCAAATCTTTCAGTTGATATTCAAACTGTATATTGATTTTGAGTTATAACATTCAGGAAATTTAACACAATGAAACACTCTATAAAAGGGTGATCCCACAATAGTGGGTTACACTTTTTGAGAGGAAGGAATCCACCCCAAAAAGTGTGGCCCATGATAAAAGAAAGCTTACTTTTGATCAGAACAAGACAAAAATTTTGATTGGAAGTGAGTAACTTACGATCAAAAGTACCAAAAATTGGTACTTTTGATTATAAGTTACTTTCGATCAAAAGTACTTTCTTAATTTTGATTGAAAGTAGGTAAGTACTTTATAATGACATGTAATAGATTGGATGTTTGACAATGTTAAGTTTAAGATAATGCAAGGCATTAAATCATTTAATGGTTTGTATTGTCATTGATGTCAACTTGATATCATCTATATGGTCATGTACATAATGCCAAAGACTTTAGAGAATCAAAATAATAAAGGTTATGCTTTCAGCAATGCATAAAAGTCAAGTATTCATTGAGTGATAAACAACACCAATGGAGTGCACACCATCATTAAAGGAAAAGAAGAATAGTCACAGTGGTACCCGACGATCAAAAGATAGTGTTTCCTGACGAAGAAAAACCACAAGATGCCCGACGAGATAAAAATGGAGTTGCCTGACAAGTAAAAATCCAATGATGCTCAACGGACGGAGATCCAAAAGCTAAATTGAGTCTCACCGATGGAACTGTTAGTTGTCATAGACAACTAACTACAGAGGTGACCAACGCAACAGAGAGTTTAGGAAATGACAAAATATCTAGCTGGTAAGAGCTAAAGATAGACTTAACTGGTTGTTTTCTTTGTTTTATTTGACCAGAGTTAAGTGATTGATTTAAAGATGATTTGTATAGTTAGCAAGAAGATAATTATGAGACAAATCTGGAGTTATGCTTTAAATCTAATTGGCTAGATTGTTTTACATGCCAAGAATCAAGAATCAAGAAATAATGAATATCATCTCTATATAAGAGACAAGCTTAATTCATTTACGGATGGGATTAAGGGGAGTGAATAAAAAGAGGATTCTGAAGAGAAACTGATGAAGAATAAATTCATTCAGTCCTGATCAATCAAGCTGAAGGAGAGCTAAATAATTCTATAGACATTGACGAATAGTGAAGCACAACATCACAGAGCAGAAAGTGTGGAGCACAAAGAATTGAATTGATACATTTATCAGAGAGGTAATGTACTTAAATAGATCTAAAAATCTGCAATTCAAAGTTGCAATATGAACAGGTTATAGTGTTTCAGTTTAACCATTGACGCATCAAGCCTCTTAATCGAGTAGGACTTAATAGTCTTCTATATATTGAGGTACATCCCAAGGAGTACCAAAAAGGTTGATTCATGAAAGTGGCATTGAACTTGCCCAATGCCTATTGACAGTCTAAGAAGGAGGTTGATTCACGGATGGTAGCAATAGATTCCTGATACTAAGTGACAACCTCTATGTATAAAATCCTCTAACAAGGTCACACTTAATCATGTGTTTGTAACCTTTAACAGGGTTAGATCCTAACAGGGCTCACTTCAGAAGAGAGAAAATTTGTGGTACCGGTCCCAGTGGTTTTTCCCCTAACAGGGTTTCCATGTTAAAATTCATGTGTTATGTGTGTATGATTCATTTCTTTATTGTTTTCTATCGAACATAGTTAACACTGGATTGATCGGTATACTCTGCTTATTTACTGAGTTTTGGTAAATAGTTAAACTTCTTATCGGTAATCAAGACCGAATAAGGATTGATAGAGAACACCAAAAGATAGTTAATCATTATTAGTATTTCATGGGATGCATCTTGTAGGGACATAATAATCTAAGGTTTATTTATTGGTGGTTAAGTTTGAAGGATAAATTTTTGAGGCCACTGATTCACCCCCCCCTCTCTTAGTTATTACTAACAATTGGTATCAGAGCTTGTGTGCTTAGAAAGGAAGGTTTCAAGACCTAATTCAAGATCACAAGATGAATAGATGAGATGTGCCCAAGTTGAACAAAGACAACTTTGCTTCGTGGCAAAGAAGGATAAGACTCCACTTATCAGGTATTGGTAATGATGTTACTCAATTCCTAGATATTGAATATGTGTTGCCCACAGGATCATTAATAGTAGACCAATTGAGAGAGAAGCATGAACACAACTGCATGGTCATAAAGCTTCATTCCTCACTCTCTGATGCTGAATTTGAAGATGTCAAGGATTACAAAACTATAAAGAAGACGTGGGATAAACTAAAGCTTGTACATGGAGGAGATACAAATGTTCTGAGAGCCAAGGCAGAAAGCCTTAGAGGAAAATTTAATGATCTCAGAATGAAAGGAGAAAATATCACACAGTACAACACAAGAATAAAAGAAGTAGTCAATGCTATATGATGAGTTGGAGGTACACTTGAAGAGGAGACCGTGGTAAGTAAAATCTTAAGAACCTTACTAGTTGTATATGCTATTAGAGTTTCTTCCATTCAAGAAATGAGAGCAGCAGAAAAAAGTACAGTTACTCTTGATAGTTTAATTGGTAGACTGATTTCATTTGAGATGAATAACTTTGATAATAGTGTCTTACCAAACTTAGAGTTTGCATTTAAGTCTTCTATGAGAATAAGAAAATTAAGTCATAGACACACATCTAGAAGAGATAGTGAAAGTGAAAGTGAAGAAGAAGATCTAGATGAAATAGAAGCACTTATGGCTAGAAGAATGCAGAGAGGCAAAGGTAAATACAAAGGCAAGTTACCACTTGTATGCTTTAATTGTAAAGAGATTGGACACTTTTCTACAAGATGTCCTATCAGAAGAAAAGATGACAGAAGTAATGATAGATCTTTTGAGAATAAATCTCATGGAGGTGATAACAAATATTATAGAGGTTACTGACAATTAGAAAAAAAAGAGATACCCGAGACTACAAGGACAAAGGAAAGAAAGCTAGCTACCTAGATGCTTGCAAAGACAAAGATACTGACACCAAACCAGATGAAGACATCGAGATGGTATTTGTGGTTGTGAAGGATGATTCAGATGAAGATGAAATGTATGTAGAAACTGCACTCATATCTAAGGTTAGCAAGAATGACATCAGGATTATAGATAGTGGTTGCACTCACCATATGACCAGTGACAAAGAAAATTTTAACACTTTTGAGTATTATAATGGTGGTACAGTAAGAATGGGTAATGATACACCTTGTCTAGTTGAAGGGAAAGGAACAATAATGTTGAATCACCTAATTAAATGTGAAAATGCTTATTGGGTAAATGGATTGAATTATAATCTATTGAGTGTTTCTCAGCTGAATAATTTAGGTCACAGAGTAGCATTTGAGAATAAGAAGGCAAAGATCTTCAATGAATCAGGAAGATTGATTGGTACTGGTGAACAGAAAAAAGGTAACTCATTCTATCTGAATGATACTAAAACCACTTGATTAATGACTATAAACAAAGACATATGGTTGTGGCACAAAATATTGTGTCATGGGAATTTTGACAACATGATGAAAATAAGCAGAAGGAGAAATGTAAGAGGCTTACCAACGATGACAAAGCCCGACAACATCATGTGCGAGAATTGTCAAAAAGGTAAAATGACAAAGTCTAGTTTCAAAAGTAAAACCCATACATCTAATGATATTCTAAAATTAGTCTTTACTGATCTATGTTGACCAATGAGGACAAAGAGTTATTATGGAGATAGGTATTTTATTCTCTTTGTTGATGATTACTCTAGAATGATGATAGTTATGTTTCTAAAAGATAAATCTGAAGCATTCAAGATGTTTAAATGGTATAAGGCTATGGTAGAGAAACAAAGTGGTAAGGATCTAAAATATTTGAGATTGGATAGAGGAGGAGAATTTATATTAGATAAATTCACTAATTTATGCTATGAGCATGGTATAAAAAGACAGGTTTCTACACCAAGAACACCACAACAAAATGGGATTGCTGAGAGAAGGAACATATCAATAGTTGATTATTCTAGAATACTGATGATAGAGAAAGGCATCACCCAAATCTTCTGGGGGGAAGCTGTCAGTACTACTGTTTACACACTAAATAGAGTACAATTGAAGAAGGACACAAAGAAGACACCTTATGAGATATGGTATGGTAAAACACCCAATGTAAATTACTTCAAAGTCTTTGGTATTCAATGCTATATCTTAAAGGATCATAGAAATGGAAAGCTTGATGCCAAAAGTGATGAAGGTATCTTATTAGGGTATTCCACCAAGAGAAAAAGCTTAGAAATGTCTTATCAAGGCTTCTAACAAAATTGATGAAAGTGCAAATGTAAAGATAGATGAATTTGCAGAAAAGAATGAGCTGGAAAGCACAAAAGAACCATAGGAATACAACAAGTTTGTATACTATGAAGAAATCAACACTCTGCCTGAGCAACAGTGCTTAGTTCCAAAACAATAGAATGTTGCAACTGATGGTCAGACTGTAATTATCGATGGTCAGGATGATGACCAAAATAATGTACAAGGTGATGAAGAATAGAATGAAGATCAAAATGATGATCAAGCTGATACACAAAGAGTTGTACCTATACTTGCAAGATATGTAAGAAGGAACCATCCAAAGATCCATATCATAGGAGATAAGAAAGTTGGTACAAGAACAAGAAGTAAGTCTTTAAACTCAAATTATTTAATTTGTGAGTTTGAGCCAAAATCTGTCAATGCTGGACTTGATAATGAAGAATAGATAAGTTCTATGAATGATGAGATTGAGTAGATTGAGAAGAAAAAGACATGGTCACTTGTGCCAAGACCAGATGATAAGAATGTCATCAGTACAAAATGGATATTCAGGAATAAGCTAAATGAGAATGGAGAAGTCACAAGAAACAAAGAAAGACTAGTATGAAAGGGGTATGCACAAGAGGAATGTATAGAGTATGGAGAGACCTTTGCACCCATTTATAGGCTAGGTGTAAGAATACTACTTGCTTATGCTGCATTCAAAGGATTCAAGGTATACCAGATGGATATCAAGTCAGCATTCCTAAATGGAATACTTGAGGAAGTGGTATACATTGAGCAACCATAAGGGTTTGTTGATCTAGACAAGAGAAACATGGTATGTAGACTTCACAAAGCCTTTTATGGATTGAAATAAGCTCCTAGAGCTTGGTATGAATGACTTCATTCCTATCTTATAAGTATTGGATTTGTAAGGACTAGTGAAAATAGTAATCATTATTTGAAGGAAGATACTGATGCTAACACTTTGATTGCTAAAATATTTGTTGATGACATCATATTTGGAGGAAATGATATGATATATAAATCATTTGATAATGAGATGAGCAAAGAGTTTGAGATTTCTATGTTTGGAGAGATCAAGTTCTTTCTTGGTCTATAGATATTTAAACAAGGTGAAGGTATTTTCATTACTTAGTCCAAATACATTAAAGAGGTCCTGAAAATATTCAAGATGGAAGATTCCAAACTAGTTGGAACACTGATGGCTATTGGATGTAAGTTGACAAAGGAGGAAAAGACAACAGAGGTAAATCAAACTTTGTACAGATCAATGATTGGAAAAATCATGTATGTTGTACATACTAGACCAGATATTGCACATGCAGTAGTAATAGCTGCCAGATTTTTTGCTAACCCTAGGGAATCATATATGAGTGTTGTGAAAAGGATTTTAAGATATCTAAAGAATACTAAGGAATATGGCTTATGGTATAGAAGAGAAGGAAAATTTGAACTTAAGGTGTTTACTGACACTGATTGGGCTAGAAATCTTGATGACCGAAAGAGCACAACTGGAGGAGCATTATTTATGGGTGACAGACTTGTCACATGGATTAGCAAGAAGCAAGGATGCATGTCTCAGTCTACTATAGAAGCAGAGTATGTTGTTGTTGCTGTTGCTACTGCAAATTGTTCAAATATTGCATGGATCAAACAGTTGTTGGAAGGTATGCATATGAAGATCTTAGAACCAGTGATTATCTATTGTGATAACACTAGTGCAATAAACATTTCCAAGAATCCAGTCATGCATTCCAAGACTAAACACATTGCCATCAAGTATCATTATTTGAGAGAACAAGTTCAAGCAAAGAAAGTGGCACTTGAGTATGTGCAATCCAAAGAACAATTAGTTGATATCTTCACCAAACCACTACCCAAGGATACATTTGAGTACTTTAGAAAGAGACTAGGGGTCAAACCCTTGTCTACCAGTCAGTAAAATGACTGAAGGTTGCATCAGCCTACATATTATTAGAATATCATTAACATTGATGCAAGCAAAAATATGAACTTCAAAGCTACATCTATATACAAACATGTATATATCAGAACCGAGCACCAGAGCATATTGTTGTATTGCTGATGGATAAGAGAAATTCAAGGAATGTATTATGGATAGGAGAAAAATGATAGTTTGACATGAATGTCAGATATTTGTAAAATATTTGTTTGGCATTGTTGTCAAAGGGAGAGAAATTATCCATCAGTGAAAACTTTAGTGGCGATTATTTGCCAATTGGCGAATGTCGCATGTCGGAAAGTGGGGAATTGGAGATTTGTTTTCATATATTAGGTTGACCCTTTTGCCCAACAATTATTAATATTGGGACCAATTCTTGGGCCCACCACCCATCACTTTATTTAATTTTCTACTTTTCTTACACATCATCGCCAATGGAATCTAATTTTTGGTCCCTGTAAATTTTGAAAATTTGTCTATAATTTATACTTGACCCAAATGGACAGCCTATATTCACCAATAGTTTTATATATTTATATTTATAGGCCTCCCCAAATTTGCCTAGCATTTTGCAGATGCGTGTCTCAACCCGACCCAAATTCACCAACTTTATTAATCATTCCTTCATATTGGACAACCCATAATCGCCTCACAAATAATGCAAGATGTGTTAAAATTATGCGGGCTTTGCCAAATTTGTATACCTTAACCTAATACCTCCCACCAAATTTTCCAAATAAGGATAGTATAAAAACATTTGATCGATAACAAAGTTTCAGACTATTGAGTGCAACTGCATACTGCATTGGCAAGTAGCGACTGCAATTTAATTTGAGGCAAAGGCAAGTGATACTTATTCTGTGACTCTGTAATTTTGAGTTCATTACTATTTAGTGGTAACTGGTAACCAGTTAGGGAACACTAGTGACAAGGAGACCTCATACATGATTTTAGGGCCAATAAATCCAGAATCATATTTATATATATTATAGTCTATTGTCACTTCTTCAACAATTTAACATTTTTTTTTGCAATGGAAGTCATTGGAGAATGGAAATGTCAAACAAAAATAAGGGTAACAAGAATAAGGGTAAGGCTCCTACAACTAGGGAAAGCCAAGAGAGGCCAAAAAAATGTAGAACCTTATCATCATACTTTTATCATGGTGTTGGAAATGTTTCTGTCCAAAATTGAGAAGCTACTTCATCACAAGTAGATTTTGAAGATTCACAACCTGAAACTACACGACATATTGAAGAGGTAGGAAAACCTGATATCTCAGATCACAATGAACTTGAAGAGGATTTTCAGTTAAATACCTAGAGTAGCCATAATGATATAATCAACTTGGATGAGACTGAGAATATCAGAGATGATGATGGTGCAGGGAAAAAGAAAAGAAAAAACAATTCAAAAAATGATCGGAAGTGGGAGTTGTTGAGGAATTTTCAAATAGAATGGGTGTCAAAGTATCCATTCATTGAACTAGTGGACAATCCAATTTAAGGTCAACCTCTGGTAGAATGTAGATGTAAGATTTGCACCAAAATAAATAAGAAGGAAAAGAGGTTGCAGTTAAAAATTGACACCATAAAGAAGCATATGGGTAAAGTTTATGAAAAGAAAACCATAGATGGAGTTGAAAAATAAGTGATAATATGGAAAACAAAGGATGAATCTCTGCATGTTAGGAATTCAGAATTATATAAATTTCATCTAAATATACAGACGAAGCCTGCTCAAGTTAAAGGCTCTATTGAAGCTTGTTTTGGAAAAGCATTAGAAGTAGAACTAATGGGAAAAGTTGTTCAGTTAAGTGTTGTTTTTAATATTTTGAGAAGAGGGCATCCTATGACAGACTACCCATCATTGATTGATTTATTACACTTTCTAAAATTTCCTAACTATCCTAACAATCATTGGTTAGTAAATAGTGGATGGGAATGGGCAAGTTGTCTTGCCAATGTTGAAAAAGAGGATCTAAAGGCAAAAATTAAAGAGTCAAATTTTATTGCATTTTCTTTAGACAAGGTTACAACAGTAGATAATACTTCATGGGTATGCATGCATGTTTATGCTATACACAATTTTTTCCCCCAACCTCATCTACTAACTATTGCTAAAATAAAGGATAATGCGACAACTAAAAATCTATTTGAACTAGTAAAGAGATCTCTAATTGAATATGGAGGTATAAATGACATGATGATTGCCAATAAGTTGGTGTGTGTTGGAGTGGATGGAGCTTTAGTAATGCAAGGCCACAGGGGTGGTCTTTGTACAAAGATACAATCTTCTTGTGCACCCTACATTACTCCCATTCACTGCATGGCCCACATAATGAATCTAGCTTTTGGAGTTGTTAGCAAGAATGTTCAAGTACAAAATATTGAAGTTTTAATCAAAGAGCTCTACCAATACTTCTGTCAAAGTTTGAAATGATTGAGGGAATTTCAACACTTTTTCGAAGGACTAACTGACGGGAACAAGCTTCTAAAGGATAATGATACTAGATGGATCTCTTTGGATGGACTAATGCATCAAGTGTTTTCAGAATATAAATCATTTCTTGGTCTAATGAACTCAAGTTGTGAAGAAGTAGGGCTACCCAAATTTCCTGAGCTACTACAAAGATTATCAAGTGTAGAGACACTCTTAACGTTAGCAGGTATTCTTCCCCTACTAGAGGAAATGAGAAATGTAATGAAAAAGGACCAGAAAAGAGCAATGTATATTGTAGAATATGTTTTGCTTCGTAAATTGACATGCATGATGCTAGATAATCTCTATCGATAATGTGATGATGTAAAATTTTCCAGCTAGCTTAAAATCATAGATTTGGACAATCCTGAAAACTTTTTAAAGATCGGTGTAAATGGTGAGTTATATGTAGAAGTATGTGGAGTTGAGATACCAATGTACTACTATGCTAGGGTCGAGTTTGAGGAACTAGGAAGGAAGAACAGGAAGTGAGTATCAAGTGTTAAAAGGGAAGACTTTACCAAGATCATTGAGTCTATAACTACTTCTATGAAGCGCATTGCCTATGATCTTTACTCAGAGATTAGGGTAAGATTCCCTCCAGTCAAACTACTTGAATCCATGTCTATTGTGTTTCCTCGATATTGGAGTATGAACAATTCAAAGGATTGTTGAAATAAGATACTAACTTTGATAGATAATTTTTACAAAATGATAGAGTTAAATGGAGTAACTCTAAATGGAATTTTAGATGAATCTCGTTTGAGAGAACAATCAGGCCATTTTTCATAGACAATGAGGGAACAATATAATATTATGGAGAACCCCCACGAAGATGGATCGACAACAAGACTTTGGAAATATCTAGCTGAGAGTGAAATGTTGATTGATTCAATATCATAATTTTTCAAGCTTGTTGATTTATGTCTAGCCATGATATTGGGGTCAGTGGAGGATGAGAGAGTTTTTAGTGCTTTGAGGTTCCTAAAGTCAAAGCTAAGAAACAAAATAGACAAGAATTTGGAAAATTTATTGAGGCTCTATACATCCAGGTATGAAGTTCATACTTTTCCTTACAACAAGGCACTGAAAGTGTAGAAGAATAAATGTCAGAGAAGAGGGCTGGGCAACATTTCAAACCAAAGTGGGATTTCTAGAGACAATGATGTGACTGTCATTGACTCTTGTACTGGTACTGGTAATGCTAGCATTGAACTTTATTTAAGTGGAGGTGTGCAGAGTGCAGAAAACATATCGAAGAACCAAGGAGGCTATGAAGTTGATGGCGATGAATCTGAGGATCCCCATAATGAGATGATGTGGCAACTTGAACCTTTGTAGAAGTAGTAGGTCCTAGGTATTTATTAAAATTTGTGTTGTAGTCTACTGTGACACTGTCATTTTCTGTATCTCATCATGCATAATATCATATTCCAATGTCAAAATTCAAAAACATGAACGTGGTTGATAATCTCATGATTTCTATAATTAATAACAGTTTTATTTTGCATTATTCAGCTCATATGGTACAATTCTTAAAGATTTTTTTATTTTTTTGAAAACTTAGCAATTCATATGATACAATTATTAGAAATAGAGATTGTCATTAATTTATTTACAAATATGACACATATGACACAATGTAACAATTCATTCGTTAATAGTAGTAAGAAGTAGAACACAACTCTGTGTGATTCTGTTTGCAAAAGTGAATTGACAATGAATTCTGACTCAAGAGTCAATACCCAATTTCAATTTCATTACCCTTAGCATTGAGAAAATGACCCTGAATTCCCTTTTATAGAAACAAGGGAGAAACAACAACTTTAGGTTGATTTTCCTAATGTGAAGTCTCTGCTACATTGACCCTGTTAAAAAAACAAAGTTCAAAATTGTTACTTTTAACTACTATTACTTTTAAATTGTTACTTTCACATTCTATTTTTTTATTACATCAAGATGATTATGTCAGTTTGTTTAATAAGCTCCATTATGCATTGCTTGGAAGGTTAATATTTGTCAAGTTATAGTAGATGACCTTCAACCTCATCAACCATTCATACTTGTTAGACTGACTTGAAAGCAATGATCCTTCCAATACTGCAATCAAATTTGTCAATGGTTTGATGCAGTTTGCAATGCCTTCATGAGTTGTGTCCTAAGGAAGCTTGCCTAAATCAGTGCTCATTGTCTCCTCCAACCTTGTTTTGTAAGCTTCTCTTCCAAAAAAATTCATTAATGAGTTACTAGGACCAGGACTCGGCAAACCATGACCTATCATTTTGGTTGTTGTTTGATTCATCTTGGCGAGCTTCATCTCAAATAAGGCAAGAGTTTCCTCTGCTTACTTTAGTTTTTGACAATTTTGTAAGACAGAGGTTGCTTTTATTGATGCAAGAGCATGTTCATTAATTCCCTTGCTTGCCAATTGCCTGTCATTGGTTGTGTTGATTTTTTTCAAAATCTGTTTTGCAATTTTCTCTCTCTGACAAACATTTTTGTTTTTGTCAATGTGCTCTTTGAGCTTCTCAAAAACATCTCTAAGAATTTCATTCAATTCAAACCAATCACATAACCTATCACCAGTCACCTTTATTTTCCCCCAAGGTATCTTTTTATTTGCTTGACTATATTTTTCATATGGTCATTCAAGCTATTTTCGTAAGTTTTCATTGTCTTTTTTTCCTTCTTTAGTTCTCTCAATTCTGACAACTGGTGTTCACTTTGTTTTTTAAATTTTCTCTGCTTCCTCTTCCCACTGGTTTTCTTTCTCTTCCCACTATTTTTATTTTACCCTCTCATCCTCTAATTCTTTATTTAATTTATTGTTTACTTGTGTCGTTCTCTCTAATCTTTTGTATAAATTTACTGAAGATTCTTTTTCATCCTCTAGTTTTTTATTGCTCTCTTCCAATTTTTCCCTCACAAATTTTAGTTCTATCTCCATGTGTTCTTGCCGAACAATTTCTTCTTTAGAGGATGCATTTTTTATCCTTTTCTCTAATTCTTTGAACCTATTATTTGCTTCTTTCTCCTTTTCCTTTTCATTTGCCAGGGCTGCCTATAAATTTTCTATTCTGCCCTGAAGATTTCCATTTTAGCTCTCCAACTTCATCACTGAATTGTAGACAACTTGGTTGGTCATTTTAGACACATTTATCTTGTCCACATTTTTAATTTTTGATAAGTCCATTATGAGGGTGCTAACTTGAAATTTATATGGATCTAATTGACTCTCTAGTGGATTTTTATCTCTAGTTGGGGGCATAACAACCATGAACTCCATCATTTCATTCTTTGGGTCATATGTGGCAAATAACCTATTCGATGCAAGTTTTGCATCACGAGCTGCAACAACTGCATCCCTCTTCAATGTCTTAGTATTTTGTCTATTCCTATTTTTTATTTGTTCAAAGTTCATTACAAAATCATTGTAACAAAAATTAGGGTTTTCTGACACAATTGAATGTTTGAAAGGTGAAATAGAACTTGCAGCTATGTATGAGCTTCCACCTGTGGTTCTAATAATTATACCATGATGATTAGTAGCAGTAACACCCTGACCCATTACAAGTGGAGTATTTGGACTGTTCAGAGGGTTTTGTCCTGAAGGAGTGGCAATTGTTGGACTCATAGTCACAGACACCATTGGCATTGTTGTCATAACCTTTTTCTTCTTTACACTACCTTGATCTATGGGATCCACTGATTCTGTGTCCAGTTGTAATGCCTTTTTCAGACCACTAGTACTACCCATGCCATCCCCACCACTGTTAGTGACACTTGATTCAGATTGAATTTGAGTGCTTGGAAAAGGTGGAACTGGATTTGAAGCTGGAACAAATGAAGGTGCAAGGGTATGAGATTGAGTAGTACCTTTTTCTGATGAACTTCCAATTACTACTCCACTACCACGTTTTGGTGGAGTGAGTGTGGCAAATGGATACCAATTCCCTTCTCCTATGGGACCCAGACCACCCCTACCTAGAAAACCCATTTTTTCTACCATCTCTGCCCCTTTTCCATATTTTTCTTTTGTGGATGCAATGACTCCAGTAGCAATTGTCACAGAATCCCACCCATCAAAACCAGTATCTTGATCACCACAATCACTATAATCACTATGACGTTCTTGACCAAGATGCTCCGCATTCCAAAAATTGCTAAATATTTCATCCTCATTCAGATCATAAAGTTTTGCAAAGGTCTTTGGCTCGCCGAGATTCTTCCTCATTTCCCAAAAATATTTAATTTTGGTTGCAGTCCAATTATCATCTTGACATTGAAGCATTATTTTGTTTGAAATAGTTTTTGTAGATGGTTTAGCAGCTTGCTAGTAGAAATTGTAGGATGTCTTTTGCTTCTCTTTTACTTTATGCTTTTGCAATGCAATAATTTGTGATGACAATTCCTATCTTAAAATATTATTTTCAATGGCATATTTCTCCATCTCTTTTTTGACCTCATCCCAAGACTCCATGTTTTTAAATTTTTCTATCAATGGCATAATTTCATGTTGACATTTGCTTGTGGAGCTCCCATTTGCTCTAAGCTTTGATCCAATTATGTTTAGTGGATCATAATACCAGTGACTGTCAACAAAAAAGCAAAAAATTGAAAAAAAGCCTCTGACACATTGAATCCTCTTCTCTCAAATGTGAACCCTCCCAATTTGAAAGGCAAGAAAGGAAATATCATTTTCTTTTGTTGACCATTAAAGAGTGCATCTGTGCTCTCCATCTACTGAACATATTCCAATGAAAAAACCCTCTCTGTCACATGTATTGGAAGTTTGTAGGGTTCTACCACTGAACCATAAAACCTTAACATAGTGTAGTCTTCCATGAAGTACCAGTCAGCCAATTGTATTTGACTTCCAAGTTGAATGCAATCTCTACAAGACACAGCCAATGTAGGCAACAAAGTGCCTGTAATTTTATGATACATAGGTGCAAAAAAGAAGTCTACAAAATTATTATAGTTCCTTCTGTTATCACTCATCCTTATCTGAGGTGTTCATTCATATAGTGCATTTTGGACCTGACTTTGAAGCTTGTTTGTTTGAAATATTGCACGATGCTTTGCTAAAAGAAGATAGCACAAGTAGGTTGTGAACCTATTTTAATCATTAGCAATTGTTCTTGCATGCAATGAACAGTGTGCTCAATAAAATTATATTTTACCGGTTCATTTTGACAATAAATCTAAAAAATCATTTCAAGAATGTTGGCACCCACTACTTTGTTACTATCCAATCCCAAACAAAATGCTAGTAAGGAAATACTATCCTAAACCCATTGCAAAAAAATATCATAATCATAAGGAGGCTTATGATCTGGATCCAGACTAGAACTGCTTGTTATTCCTCTGATATATGAATCTTTCCTTTTTGCATCTAAATTATCATAACTCTCTACCAGCTTTCCTAGGTCAATGTGCATGTTTGATTCTTGTGCTTCAAACCCTAGGTCCAACAGAGTAGCAAGTTCAGTCTCTGTTATCGACAAAATTTCCTCCTGCATATTTTTATTGACAATTACTTTTCTATTTTTATCATAATTTTGTGCGCAGAGCATGAAAATTTTTGGACAAGGGAATACTTGAGGTAACGCCATGCGTGCTGACCCAACAAGCCACACTACAATTTTATTTGTCTTTGCCTTTAACGTGTTGTTATATGGAAAAATTTTTGAATCCTTCATTGGATCTTTAAACTTATTTTCAAGTGCAAATCTAATTTCCATGATTCCCTTATTTCCATGGATAACAGGATCAAAAATATCATGGAATTCATCAGTGAAACCTGGTGTTTTAACTAGTTTGTGGAAAACTATTATCTCTATTTTCTTTCTTTTCCCTTTACTCATACTCTTGGTATTTGTTTTTCCCATTGTGGACCATGGTATACTAGTGACAGCTACAACTTACAGCTACGTTTGAAAATTCAACTCTAATTCTACGACTACAATCTAAACAGTAAACCTCTAGAATTGAAAAATTTAAAGGCAGGACGTGGGTGTTCAGGATTTTACCCAGAAATTTAATTTGTGTAGACTGTGAGTGGGCAGAGAGCTGAGAGACTCTATTGCATTCCTTAATCCTCAACCTAGAAGCCTTTACCCGTAACCCCTTTCTGAATCTCTGATTCTCCAATACAGTATACTATAATACTAGTAAGAACTAAAAATATAAAAACTTAGGTTAAAATTGTACAATAGTGAGTAGTACTAAATTTTCACTCATCACTCGTCACTCGTGTTAACTTTTATTGTCACTCATGTTAACTTTTATTGCTTCTCCAGATATCTGAGGTCACTAGGACACGTCTCACTTAATTGTTTGGTCTGCGGTCAAATTGAGCTTATTACTAAATAAATGTTAAGTTACTCCAATTTTGATTTGAATTAAACTTAGCTTAGTGTACACATGTCATTATTGCGGAATAGGTTTACACTCGTCATCAAATGACACCGATTGAATGAGTGTACACGTGTCATTATTTTGGAATAGGATTACAAAAATGGGATTTCTTTTGCCTTTCAGCCTAAAATACAACATACATCATTGATCTCAGCTCATCCAACGGTCGGTGGCAGTCATGATAATTTTTAATTATGGTGGGTCCCATTTATTTACTTTAAATTATTTCTATCAGATGACACCGATTGTGTGAGTGGTCACAAGTCATTCGATTGAATGAGTGTACACGTGTCGTGATTTCAGAATCAATTTGCAAAAATGAGATTTATTTTTCCTTTCCACTCAAAATACACCGTACATCATAATCATTGATCTTTGCTCATCCATTGGTCACTGGCAGTCACTATCATGTGTGGCGGGTCCCATTTATTTACTTTGAATTATATTTATCGTATGACATCGATTGTGTGAGTGGTCACTTCACCATGTGTCATCTGATTGAATGAGTGTACAAGTGTCATGATTTCAGAATAGGATTGCAGAAATGGGATTTCTTTTACCTTCTTGCCCAAAATACATCGTACGTCATTGATCTCTGCGAGTCTGCTCATCCAACGGTCTCCAGAAATACAGACACGTAACACCATACACCAAACATTTATTAAATTTAAATAAGATTAAATATTGAAACTGTCTAATATTAAAATAACTAATTAAATTTAAATTATTGCAATCACAGATAACTGTCTAGTACTCTAATTATTTATTAATTTATTACTAACCATAATTTACAAAATGCTTCAAAATTTTACAATTCCACATTCGCAGTGGCACACATGACACATAATGATAATTACATTTGTCATTGGCATGGAAAAATTAAGTTAATACTCTTAAATAAATCACACACATACATTAGACATTGTTACATTTTTCTGGTTCATAATACATATTATGTGATATCGCAGATTCACACATCAATTTGGCATTTTTTTGGTTCATAATACATATTATATGATATCACAGATTCACACATTGATTTGCAATGGTCATATAATTTAATATTTATTATCTATCACAAGTAAAGTATAAGGTCTAAGGTCTATAGACTTCTTTAAGAAATTGCAATTAAACAATATGAAGTCTTCAGATTTCTTTACAAAATTGCAATTAAACAATATTTACCCAGACAATCTATTATCTCACACACTGATAGAAAAATTACAATAATTATTAATAGTCGAACAACAAAATTTTCATTAATTATTTCAAAAATTTACATCACTAATATTATAATATACTTTATAATTATAGAGTTGAACAGTTAACTTTAGACTATAGTCGCACCGTAAACACCTACAAAATGGGAATTATGTTTAACCACAAAATGGGTAGTATCTAGATTCCAAACAATTAAAAAATTTGTTGCTACAAGGGCACTGGTTGAGCATATAAGGAAAAACAAAAAAACAAAACAAAATGCAGAAAACCATTTCAAGAACATAAACACTAAGGGTCTTCATCTCCATCCTTGTCTGAGAAGAATTGTCTATTGATGATAATCTCCCTGAATTCATCGAGCCAGTTGTAGTCCATCTCCTCAAAGTCGTCTAGGTGAAACCTCTTCCACAGGAAGTCCCTCCCCAGCCACACCCACTTCTGATGCCGTGTCAACTTCCTTTCATTAAGGTTCAGTAGGAAGGGTTGCCTTTCCACATTGCTGCCTTGTTGTATAAGCTTATCAATTTCATTAGCCCAAGGGATACCCAACCCCGATTCTATGAAGACAATGACTAGGACATCATCCACTAGAAATTGATCCTTGAAAACTTTCTGCAGCAACATAAGTATGTCTACCTTCTCTCCTCTGAGGTCAAGAAGAGACGCCAGGAAGCGGGACATAATATCTATGCTGGCGCAGTATCTCTTCTCGTTGCGAATGAACTCATGGCCGAGCACCATCAACACAACATTGTTAATGAAAGAGCCCACTTCCTTACAAATGGAAGTGAGTACTTCATCTAGTATCCTGCCCAAAAAGGGTTTTTTCTCATCAGTAGATGTTGTTCTCAACCTAATTGGTGTGTCCCTCTCTGCCTAAACTTAAAACCTAAATCTTCAAACTACACAGAAAATTGAAATTCGAGGGCCGAGGCTGAAATACAAAAGAAAATTGAAATTGATGAAGAAGCAAGCAAGAATGTCTATTAATAGCCCTATGAATCCATATCTTCCATATCATTAGGTAAATCATTCCCATTGATGCATTAATGTAGGAGTGTGGGAAATTACTAATATAGCTACTGGTCACTATACTAATAACTACAGTTTGTACTAGTTCAATTTGGGAAACCATGCGAATTGCCTGATGGCTAAAGAATGTCACTTCAACTCTGACAAGACATTCATTTTAAGAAACTATGCCCGAGATAAAACTCTAGCCATTGATCTACATCAGTCAACGGTCTCGAATAATATGTTTACAAATTAGGGTTTAAGGTACGTGTCGACGGTATCAATGCCCATAATTGATAGTACAATGTATATACCACATGTAGTTTCCAAATGTACATACCACTTGTAGTTTCCAGTGACAGCGGACAACTCCTCTACCAAAGAGGCGCTATTAACTCGATGTGACTGTAGTCTGGAAATTGTCATTATTAGATGTTTTATGTATTGCCATTTGGCATTCACTAGTTTTAGATTTTAGTTTTACTTTAAATTTTAAATAATAAATACTTTAAAGTTTCACAATTTGGCAGTTGCACTGTCACACATGTGACATGATACATGCAAAAATTAAGTTATATTACCATCAAATAAATAATGTTAAATAAATAACATGTTGTCATACATTAACAATTTAACATTTGTTTGGTTCATTTTCAATTTCACAAATTATTAAATCACATATGTCATGACTCACATACATATTTTACAATTAAATCCATTAAAACAAACTGAAATGAAGTTGCAAAGTTTTCATTAATATTTTCTATAAATTTACAATATTCAGAATTTTGGAAATTTACAATTTTCAGAATTTCAGACTTGGAGACTTTCACAGTTTCACTTGAAGTCCTTACAAAACTTTAAAGACAAAACCTACAACCTACTATAGTGAAAATTTCAAAATTTTCAGGCGGAGACCATAGGGACACAACACTAAGGAGTTTCCCCTCCATCTAAGTAGAACTTTCCAATTATGACAAGCTCTACAAATTCATACAACCATCCGTAGTCCACCAAGTCATCCAACAGAAACCATTTGCGAAGAAAATCCCTACCAATCTGTGCCCATTTCCTATGGTGCATCAACTGTTGAGCATCCAGGTTTAAAAGAAAAGGTTGAATGGCCACATCTTCGTCTGACTCAAAAAAATTATGTATATCACTTGCCCAAGGGATCCCCAACCCTAATTTTGCATAAACAACAACCTCAACAATGTCACCTAGGAATTCATGTTTGAATAGCTTCCTTAATAGAAGGAGCATATCCACCTTCTATCCCCCAAGGTCCAAAAGAGATGCCAAAAATTGGGATGTAATGTCCGTGTTAACTCGGTACCTATCGACATTTTCCAAAAATTGATGGCCTAGCACCATCCTCACAGCCTCGTTTGTGAAGGCTCCAAACTCCTTGCAAACTAATTCAAGGGTTTGGTTTTAGACCGGGCCGAAAAAGGCCTTTTGTTCCTCCGCAGATGTGCTTATCAAACAGATAGGAGTGTCCATCTTCAAAAAACAACTACCACAATATCTGGAATTATACTAATACAACCTAAAAACCAAAACCAGAGGCAATCTTTCAAGCACTAGCAAAGGCAGACCCAAACCAAAGGAGAATTGAAGAAGAAGGAAGCGTAGATCATCTATAAATAGCCCTTAATTCTCTCTCTAGCCTAATTAATTCATTTGTCCTTCAAAATTCTATAAATCTTTCATATTAAAAGCACGAATGTGTGAAATTAGAAATAGCTATATTTAGTGTCAGTGATAAAACATTTCTTTTATTAATGACAACTGTGATACATTATCAACCATCCACCTAAACAGATGTAAGACTTGAATCTTGATATGTGTAAATAATGATGTCATTACGTGATGTTACATTAATTAGATAATAGTTATGGTGCATATTAATTAAACTTCAACCATTCATCTAGGATCATCAAATGGTCTCAAAGAAGACATTTAACATTATAAAATGATGGATGTTACTGTTAGATCATCTGTTGATGTAAATTTTTTTGCCTATGGATACCAACATGTGTTTAATCTGCAAACAATTTATTAGTTGGTGTTGGCCCACATGACGCATTGACAAGTCCCATCTTTTGAAAATCACCAATAAAATATTTATTTTTCCCATACTTTATGATAGATTTGCCAAAAATATAAATATTTTTTCAAAAGGCACATAAAATTCGCCAGCACAAATTTTTTTTTTTGTTTCAACAAAAAATCATTCGCCTCATATATTATAATGTATTTACTTCAAAAGAAAAAAAATTTCCTTAGAATATATATTTTTCCCACATTAATGTATTATTCACTAGGATTTTATGGAGTTTTCATTGATGTCAACTTGATATCATTTGTACAGTCATGTACATATTGCCAAAGACTTCAGAGAATCAAAATAATAAAGGTTATGCTTTCAAAAATGCATAAAAGTCAAGTATTCACTGAGTGACAAACAAAATTGACCTAGTGTACACCATCGGCAAAGGCAAAGAAGAATAGTCACAGTGATACCCGACGATCAGAAGATAGTGTTTCCCGATGAAGAAAAACCACAGGATGCCTGACGAGCTAAAAATAGAGTTTCCTGACAAGTAAAAATCCAATGATGCCTGACGGATGGAGATTCTGAAGCTAATTGGAGTCTCATCGACAGAACTATCAGTTATCACCAACAACTAACTACAGAGGTGACTGACGGAATAGAGAGTTCAGAAAATTACAAAATATCTAGCTGGCAAGAGCTAAACATAGACTTAACTAGTTGTTTTCTTTGTTTTATTCAACCAGAGTTAAGTGATTGATTTAAAGATGATTTGTACAGTTAGAAAAAAAGATATGTATGAGACAAATCAAGAGTTATGCTTTAAATCTAATTGGCTAGATTGTTTTTCATGCCAAGAATAAAAAAACAGTGAATATCATGTCTATATAAGAGACAAGCTTAATTCATATACGGATGTGATTAAGGGGAGTGAATAAAAAGAGGGTGTTGAAGAAAAATTGATGAAGAATAACTTCATATAGTCCTGATCAGTCAAGATGAAGGAGAGAAAAGGAATTCTATAGACACCAACATAAAGTGAAGCACAACATCACAGAGTAGAAAGTGTGGAGCACAAAGAATTGAATTGATACATTGATTAGAGAGGTAATGTACTTAAATAGATCTAAAATTCTACAATTCAAAGTTTCAATATGAACAGGTCATAGTGTTTCAGTTTAACCATTGAAGCATCAAGTCTCTTAACCGAGCAGGACTTAATAGTCTTCTATATATTGAGGTACATCCCAAGGAGTGCCAAAAAGGTTGATTCATGAAAGTAGCATTGGACTTTCTTGATACGTATTGACAGTCTAAGAAGGAGGTTGGTTCAAGGATGGTAGAAATAGATGCCTAATACTAAGTGACAACCTCTATGTATAAAATCCTCTAACAAGGTCACACTTAACCATGTGTTTGTAACCTTGAACAGGGTTGGCTCCTAACAGGGCTCACTTCAGAAGAGTGAAAATTTGGGGTACCAGTCCTAGTGGTTTTTCCCATAACTAGATTTTCACGTTAAAATTCATGTGTTATGTGTGTATGATTCATTTCTTTATTGTTTTGTATCTGACATAGTAAGCACTGGATTGATCAGTATACTCTCCTTATTTATTGAGTTTTGGTAAATAGTTATACTACTTATCAGTAATCAAGAAAGAATAAGGATTGACAGAGAACACCAACAGACAGTTAATCATTATTAGTATTTTATGGCATGCATCTTGTAGGGACATAATAATCTAAGGTTTATTGATTGGTGGTTAAGTTTGAAGGATAAATTTTTGAGGCCACTGATTCACCCCCCCTCTTAGTTATTACTAACACTTTTGATTGAAAGTACTTACCTACTTTCGATAGAAAGTAGGTTAGGTTTTTTTTGGCAGAATTTAACAATCCGCTGAAACAATCATTTTCACTGTTTTGGCTGGGTTGAAATTGATTGGCACTGTGGGGCTTCAATTTTTTTGAACGTCTTGCAAACAGGTGTAGTATGAGGAATTCTTTAATCTGTTGGGAGCAAGCTCAACATGCAAATGTTAGTGGGTTAGCACAAAAATCTTTTCAAAACCATGTAAGAGAACAAGAAAGCAACAAAGAATACCAAATAACATCAGATTAAGATAAAAATGAGTAAACAAATGCACCCTATTTTACTCATTTTGATTTTATTTTATTGATGGATGTGGGTGTGCTCTCTTAAACACACAAAATGCAATTGATCCCAATGCAAGATTGCAAGATTGTTAAACAAGAAGAAAGATTCAAAGGCTAGTATGAAGAACTAGTCTCAAATCTTCTTCAATATGATGAATCTAAGATATGAAAATAAAGATGATATGCATGTTCTATAAAGAAACTAAGATTCATTCACCAATTTAGAGCCTAGCATGTGATTTCTACGATGATTTAAGCATGGAAAACATGAAACTAGCAACTAAGAATATTAGCATGAAAATAACTATGAAATTCTAAAACAATTCTAGCATGATAACAATGCAAATTGAGAGATGAAAATATGAGAGGAGAAGGCCTCTATTTATAAATTTTTTGGAGAGAGGAAGAGTCTTGGATGAAGTGGCACCTATGTGGCATCCACATAAGAGCCACATAGGAGACACATGGACTTGAAAAGATGGCCAATTTTGAGTCAAAATTGGCATTAATATTGAGTAGCACAATATTTCAAAAGAGGAGACAAAGTTGTAAGAGGGAATTAAAGAGGAATGGGCGCCCATTTTTGAGAGAATTTCTCCATGTGGGTGAGCATTCCATTTGCCTTAAAAAGGTTAGGAATCACCCATTAAGCATGATCAGAGGGTAGTTAGGTGGGGAAATATACTCAGGAAATGAGGTGATGGGAGTAGGGTAGGCTTTAGGGTAGGATTAATAGGTTTCTAGCTAGGGTTTTAGGGTATTATTCAAATCAAATTTGAATAAATCATGGTTTAGAAGAATTAGGAATATGGGGGTTTTAATAAATGTAAATTTATTAAAAAGGGAATTTTGTGGAGGCAAATGATTTAAATGAAATACATTGAAATAGTATTTAAACTATTGATAAATGAAACTATTTAATTGATTAAATTAAATAGTTAGAGGAATAAGAGGGAAAATAATATTAATAATAATATTAATATTTTTAGATTTCTATATTTTGCCCCTCTTTGACATGGCATCGTAAGTGACATTGCATCAAAGACAAGAAAATAAGTTGCCCCAAAGGAAGAGGGTTTCTAGGAGTTGTGTTGAAGCAACGACGGTACAGGGTTGTGCCCCCTCAAGAAAAGAACATAACGAAGATGACATTGTGGAATTTTCTTAAAAAAGGACGCAACAAGAGAGAGGAAAAGAAGGAGGGAATAAATAGAAGCCTTTTGAAATGCAATTAAGAGTGCAACTAAGAATGTAAATGCAAATGAAACTAAATGCAGCTAAACGAGAATTGGGATCCATTTGTTTGAAAAATGTGGAGAGCACATCCAATTTTGATATTGCAAGAGGAGGTATGCATCAAGTGTTAGAAAACATAGATGACAAGATTCCGTTGCATGGAGTAGACGCTTAAACAAAAGCACACTGCAAAAGATGCATGTATCAGTAGCGACCAGTCACAACGCACCAAGATATAATAGATCGAGCTAGTGGTGAGTAGGTTTTAACTGACACAAAAAGATAAAATCAATAAAGAAGGCCTCATGACCAAGCAGTCATTCGGTCCAAAGTTCTTTCCATGAATGTGATTGATGTGATGAAGGATTTGATAAGCTGACGGTGGAAGGATGCATCCTGACAGGCAAATATTGGATTTGATTTGATAAAAGATATTCACTGGCAAAAGCTGTGAACAGGATGGAGTGCAAGGACATTTGGTCACAAAATTGATTTGGTGAAAAACATTATCGCAGTCGCATGAGTCGAAACGTCACTAAAAAACTAAGATCGGGGACAATGTGGAAAGAACAAAGTGTTTATTGCATGATTTTTGAGAATATTTGATGTTTTTTGGAATTGTTTTTAAATTTTTTAGATTTTTTGTGATTTTTGAATGTTTTTGAGATTTTATGCGTATTTTAGCTGTGCAACAGGATGATATATACAAAAATATACATGGGATGGGGCAAAAATGCATGGGGAAAAAAATTTGGCAAAAAAGGGGGCTATAAGAGGGGTTGGGGGAGGGAAAGACGGTCATTTGTGAATAGTGAATAGTGCAAATCTGAGCTCTAGAGTGAAAAGATGGCCGACAAGAGGATGAAGGGGCATCTTGGAGAGCGCATTCACACACATGGGAGGCCCACCGAGCGACCGGAACCAGTGAGTGGACTATCTGAGACCTCACATTTATTGTTTGTAAGTCATTTATTACTTTGGGGAGGGGGGGTAGTTAGGTCATTAACGGGGAAAAAATATTTCAGATCAGAAACACTGATTCTTGAATCAGTGTTTGTGAGGATGCTGATCCCTGGATCGACATCTTTGTAGACACCGATCCCCGAATCAGTGTCTTCATAGCTGTCGGTGCTAGACCGGTGTCTTCAAAGATGTTGGACCTAGACCCGCATCTTTGAAGATGCCAGTCTGCAGAAAAGCACACAGAGACATCGGTGTATGAACCGGCGTCTCTGGCTGAACTGATGTTTACGCCTAAAAGGGAAAAAACTGAGAGGGAAGGAGATGGAGGGACCCGACGGGGGCCGGGGATGAGTCAGCATAAGGCCTAGGGACAAGATGCCCCATTTTGGGAAGGGTTAGACTAGGAATAGAAGAACAAGTGACTAACATGGTAGATTTTGAAATTCTTGCAGGAGCAGTTCCCACCATTGGGATCACGAGAGCATTGGCCTCCTACCATGGAGTTGGAGTCTCAGCTAATAGAGGATGACTGAGGATTGCTAGCGGTAGTAGGGTTTAACTATGTGCCCCGTTGGCCTAGGCTATGGGTGCACAATGGGATGATGACCGCCCTGATCGAATGGTGGCATCGTGACACCACCACTTTTCACTTGGCTACTAGAGAGGTGACTATTACTCTGGAGGATGTCTGGCAAATTTTACAGATACCCATCTATGGGGTGATCCCTTGGTATAGGTTGGAGGATAGTGACCATTATATGGAGATCACGTTCAGGCGGCTGATGAGGCGGATCCTGATGTATCACACCTGGATGCCTTGGTAGCTAGTAGTTAATAGGAGACTGAGGCGAATAGCCCTATACATTGTGGGATTGATCAAGGGACAGATGTTAGCAGACCTGGCAGGACATGGTTTTGGGATGGGATGGTCATGGGAATTAGCTTAGATGTTGGAGGGGACCTCTTATTGTTGGGGGTATGTTTTCCTAGGAAAAATATACCATGATTTACATATGGCTACGTACCGCGAGGCACGCAACATGGGGACCAGGGTGACTTTGTTGTTAGTGTGGGCCTAGGAGCACATTGCAGTGTTCCAACTGATGTGAGTCAGGGAGTCACGCCAACCTAGGGAGCCCTATGCCTGCAAATATAGGCTCCCTCTCAGATACACCTCCAAACTGGATACTGGCAGTGATTGTTAGATGAGATATAGGTTTTCTGCTGGACCCCGTACAAGCTATGTGAGCCATGGGGGGCTATGGACTAGGTAGCAGGAGTGGAGGATGGGTTTGAGGAATTTTTATACCTCTCATATGTTCAGACCAATTTCTTTCTTCTGGGGAGGACTATCCATCAGATAGAGAGATACAGACCGTCCAGGGTCATGCGGTAGTTTGAGCTACAACAGGGAGTGGTGGCAGAGGATGCCTTATATCCTCATGTCACCAAGGAGGTAGGTACATGAGGCAGGTATACGGATGCTCTCATAGTGAGGGCATCCTGGAGGGATATGGTATGGCTAGAATTTGTGGCACAACTAGATATTATAGATGCAGGGATGACCTCGGAGTACACAGCATGGTGGGATGCACACACACCAGTCAGACTGACCGACCTGGCTCAGGTGGCTGCTCATGAGAAGTCGATAGGGGACCTGGATGTGGAGGATGGTACTAAGATTGGGGACATCCTAGAGACCTCGACAGCAGGTCAGAGGAGGCTGTAGAGACTGGTGAGACCTCAGACTGAAGCACAGGTACAGGATCAGGGACCACCGATGCCCCCACCTGCACAGGGAAAGGATCAGGCATAGGCACCACCAGTGCCACCATAGGTATAGGGGTAGGGACCACCAGTGCCACCATAGGTACAGGGGCCATAGGGGCCACCCACAGGGTATGTGGCACAAGAGACTTATGATACTATCCTTGCAGAGTGAGACAACCTTTAGACAGAGTGCACTAGACTACATAGTTTACTAGACATGGCGGTGGTGTCTGATGGGAGCTTGCATGCAAATATTTCCTAGATACAGGGGTTACTGACTACATAGATGAGACGGGCAGACATGGAAGAGGCTGCACTTGACACTCTACAGGGCCGAGTGGATTCAGCGGAGTTTTCTATTTTAGACTTGACATAGGATGCTAGGGATCTGTGTGCCAAGATAGACACACTTATGGGCCATTTGGATATGTTGACCCTGCAGATGGAGCAGGCGACGGAGAAAATTTTTGTATCGACCTCAGAGAGGGATACAACATTGCAATGGGCAGAGGTATACCATCCTAACTGTTATATCGCCAGGCAGGCAGTAGTAGCAGGTGGGGTGGGACAAGTGGTAGCCTAGGTGTTCAAAGCTCATAGAGATGCGAACAAGGTAGGCAGGGAGGCATCCCACTATACAGCACTTTATCACCAGCTAGTTCCTGGGGGACAGAGATGAGACTACTCAAAGAGGTCACGTTCTTAGAGCATAGTGCAGACATCAGTGTCACAGGGATTAGTAGGGATGCCACCACCTCCACCACCAGGGTAGGGAGGTGAGCCATCACAATCACCAACATTATTCCTTAGAGGATCAGATGACACACAATTTTGTATTTTTGAGATTATACATGTATATTGGCACTGAGGTGCATGTGATATATTTTATTGACAGACATTGATATATGATGAGGACTTTATTAATGCTTATGATGTATGATCTATATGATGTGTTGATGCATACTATATGATTACTGACATTTGATGCTTTCCGGATGTGATGTAAGACTTGATTATGTATATATGATGTATGACTTATGCAGGATGGATGATGCTTATATATATGTGATGCACTGATGTGTGTGGATGTAGGATGTGATGTGTTTTTATTATGTATGTAGTATATATGTGGATGTTTTCTAAATATGTATAGGAATGCCATATGAATGATGTTTTAACAATGCAAGACAAAAATGAATCTAAATGTTATGAGGATGTTAGATGAACCTAAACGGATAAACTATGCAAAATTAACAATGAACCTAAAATGAATTAACAATGCAAGATAATGAACCTAAAATGGATTAACAATGCAAGATGATAAAATTTACCTAAAATGAACTTAACAATGCAAGATGATAAAATGAATTTGAAATAAATTAACAATGCAAGCTAAAATGAATCTAAAGTGAATTGATTATGCAAGATAAATTAAGATGGATGTGAAATGAATGTGCAAATGAGTGAACAATGAAATCTAAATGAATCTAAAGATTAAAATGTCTTAATTATGAAAGATGTACATGTTTTTGACAAGGCAAGACTAAAATGAATCTAAAATGGATTAACAATGCAAGATGAATTAACAATGCACCTAAAATGAATTCAACAATGCAAGATGCCTTAAATGATCTTAAAATGAATCTAACAATGCAAGATGCCTTAAATTATCTTAAAATGAATCTAACAATGCAAGATGCCTTAAATGATGTTAAAAATGAATTTAACTAATTATACCGTGAGCGGCAGATCATCCTTATCTTATTCTTGGATTTGCTTTCAGTTGTCCTCTGCATCAATTTCCTTGCTTTCAATCCCCAAAGCATCCATGGAAAAGGAATGCAGTGTGACTAAAGAGCTCAGATGATGAGTTGTTTGAGGTTGAACAGGCTAGGGCATTTAAGTCTCAATTTTTTTATTTTTTTTTGTGTGTGTCACAATCAACTGATAAACCAGATGGGTGGACTATAGAGGATCGGGCAGGGAATGTCAGCATGACATTGACTCAGGATGTTAGCATGACGGTGGGAAGATGGAATGTGTCACAAATGTATAGGGATCAAACCAAGTGATTAATTACAAGTGATTAGTTACAGTGATTACATACGAAGGTTGCTACCGAAAGTTGATTGGATCATGTTACTTGTTTCGATGCGTGTGATAGGTGCGTGTGCTGATTGATTAGTTCACGAGGAGAGATACATCCTATGAGAACCCAAAGATGACGATAATCTCAATTTAAGTTGACAAGAGGAAGGATACATCCTCAAGACTCATTTCCAGAAAGATGGGACTTACCAAGTTGATTGATCAAATGCGCACTACAAGAAAACTATCGAACCAACGTAGGATAAGGAGCAACTCAAGACATGAGAAATATACAAGAATGATGCTCAAGGCTCTAGATAGTACAATTTATGGACAATAATATACAAGATTATGTGTACAAAAGCTCAAGATACAAGATAGGAAGATCATTGCTGACTAGTGCATACGATATGCGAACACCTAGGGAATATAGGGAATGCAGAGATTTAGTGGAGATGTGGTGCTGGCGATGGAAGGAAATGAGATTTTGATAGATAATGGAATGGTCCATTATATGTGATGCCTATTTCCAGGTTTTCATCACCCATACTTTTCTAAGGTGCCTGATTGCCAAGTTTTCACCACTAGACGAAAGTCTTTCTCTTCATTTTTCTTTTTGATTTCTTTGGATCTTTTTGATTTTGATTTTTATTTTTTTGATATTGCTCAAGTGCCTATTTACTAGGTTTTTACTGGGATAACCATTTTTCAGCTTCATTTTTCTTCTTTTTAGAGATTTTTTCAAGACTATTTTTCATTTTTTTTGTGCTTTCTTTAGGACTTTTTATACTTTTTATGGATTTTCTCAGATAACTGGAATGAACAACCATCCGTTAGGCATAGAAGTGCCTGAGATGAATGGTGTTGATAGGATTATTTAATGGTTCTCCTTCTGGGGTAGAGAGTTGATATTCCCTAGAACCAAAGCATGCACTGACAACATATGGACCTTGCCAGGTGACTTCAAACTTGCCTTTCTTTTCTCGATAAGTACCCACTTTCTGATTTTCCTTTAGCACAAGGTCTCCTACCTGGAACTAGCATGGGTGGACCTTCTTATTATAGTTCCTCTTTAGTCTATTCTAGTAAACAATCAAGTGACCATAATCTTTCTAGCACTTTTCATCTAGGAGATCTAGCTGTGTGAGTCGGGCTACCCAGTAATCTTCATCATCAATCAGTCCTCTTAGTGATACTCGGAGGGAGGGTAGTTCAACCTCAATTGGTAAGACTACTTCAGCACCATAGACTAGGGAGTAGGGAGTAGTGCCAGTAGGAGTACGGTAGGAGGTGTGATATGTCCAGAGGGCAGGATTAATCTGGAGATGCCAATCATGACCAGTATCATTGACAACTTTCTTGAGGATTTTGAGGATGGTTTTATTAGTTGCCTCAGCTTGGTCGTTACCTTGTGGGAAATATGGATTAGAGAAATGGTGATGGATATGGAGGAGAGCACATAGATCACTGACGTGTTGATTTTCAAATGGTGTACTATGATCTATGAAGATGGTGGAGGTTATGCCGAAGCGGAAGATAATGTGGTAGAGGATGAATTTGGATATTTGGACACCAGTAGTTAGTGTGAGAAAAATCGCTTTGACCCACTTTGTAAAGTATTCTATAGCTATGATTATGTACTTGTGGCCTTCAGAGGAGAGGGGAGTAATCTTACCAACAAGGTCAAAACCCCAACAAGAGAAGGGCCAATGAGGCGTAATAGATCTGAGGTCTTGAGCAGGAGCATGGATCAAATTAGCATGCTATTGACAAGGTAAGCACTTTTTTACAAACTCACAAGGATCATCTTCCATTGTAGGCAAATAGTACCCTGTACATAGAAGTTGCTTTGCTAGGACCATGCATCTCATGTGGGAACCATAGATTCTAGCATGTACCTCTTGTAAAGCCTGGGCGGCTTCGTTTTGATCTAAACATCTGGAGAGTATCTTGTGATAGCCTTGACGATAAAGGGTATTGGCTACGAGGGTGTAATGGGATGCTCTGTGGATAAATGTTTGGCATTGGTTTGCAGTGAGATGAGGAGATATGATACCATTTTTTAGGTAAGCTTGTATATCATGGTACCACAGGGACTGGAGACTAACCAAGACACATACACGATTTGATTCATCATTCTCATAAGCAGGAGCATGTAGTTGCTCAACTGAGAATTTGTATTGCATAGAATCATGAGGAATCTTGAGAAGGGAGCCAATTTTGGCCATTGCATCAGCAGCTTTGTTCTGTAAATGAAGTACTTGCATTATCTGCAAATGGATGAAATGTTCTTTCAGCTTGTCAACCATCTTCTTATATGGCATCAATTTTTCATCTTTGGTTTGGTACTCATCCAAGACTTGTTTGATGATGAGTTGGGAGTCACCAAAGACCTAGATATCTATGATGTTCCATTCTATGGCCATGCAGAGTCCTATAATTAGCGCTTCTTATTCTGCAATATTGTTTGTGTAGAGAAATCCTAATTTAAATGACATGGGGATGTAGTCACCTTGAGGTGTGACAAAAAGTATTCCTGCCCCTGCGCCATGAATTGTGTAGGAACCATCAAAGTAGAGTTGCCATGTTGGTTGTTCTTCTATCATGTACAAATGCTCATCTAGAAATTCTGTGACCAAAGGATATGCATCTGCCAATGGTGCTTTGGCTAGCTGATTGGCGATGACTTTCCCTTTGATGGCTTTTCTATCGACATACTGAATATCAAATTCACTTAGCAACATAACCCATTTTTCCATTCGACCTATAAGTGTAGTCCTGGAGAGTAGGTACTTAAGAGGATCCACATTTGAAATGAGCTTGGTTGTGTGACTAAGCATGTAGTGGAAAAGTTTTTGAGTGGCAAAGACCACTACCAGACATGATTTTTCCATAGGAGAGTAATTGAGCTCATAACCCACTAAGGTTTGACTGATATAATAAATGGCTCTTTCTTTGCCTTCATCATTAAATTGAGCAAGGAATGCCCCCAGTGCTATAGTAGTAACAAAAATTTATAGGATGAGGGATCAACCAGGTACAGGTGGCCCATAGATTAGCCAAGTAGTTTTTAATTATTCAAAACTCTTCTGACATTAAGGATCCCACTTGAATGTATTTTCTTTGCACAGGAGATGAGTGAATGGTTGGCACTTGTCTGCTAGTTGAGAGATGAAACAATGCATAGATTGTAGCTTTCCTTGGAGGCTGCATAGCTGTCAGAGTGTTTTTGGTGGAGGCATCTCTATGATAGCTTGTACTTTCTTTGGATCAATTTCAATGCCTCATCTAGATACAATAAACCCTAGGAGTTTCCCTAATGTGACTCCAAAGACACATTTCTTAGGGTTGAGCATTGAGAAATAGTGTCCAATTCTGTCAAAGACACATTCCAGAACATCTAGGTGATCTTCCCTCTTTATTGATTTTGCCAAGATATCGTCCACATAGTCTTCAAGGATCTTGTGAATCATGTCATGAAAAATGATAGTCATGGCTCTTTGATAGGTTTCCCCAGTGTTATTTAAGCCAAAAGGCATCATGTTATAACAGAAGGTGCCCCAAGGGGTTTTGAATGTTGTCTTATGTTGATCTTCTTCTGTAATGCGGATCTGATTATATCCAAAAAAGTCATCAATGAGTGACAACATCTCATGTCCTGCTGTGAGATCCATAATCATGTCTATGTTTGACAAGGGGAAATCGTCCTTGGGACATGCTTTATTGAGATCTCTAAAATCTGTACATGTCCTTATTGATTTATCTAGCTTAGAGATAGGCACCATATTATAAATCTAGTCAGAATAGTCAATGGGGTGGATGATCTTGGCATGGAGTAATTTTTCTAGCTCTACTTTGACAAGTAGTGCCACTTTAGGGTGCATCTTTCTGAGCTTTTGCTTGACAGGTTTGATGTTCAGATCCACTGCTAGATGGTGAACCACCAGGTTGGGATCTAACCCCGGCATGTGGGAGTAAGACCATGTGAACTTGTTGATGGATTCTTTTAATAAAGTAACAAGATCACTTTCTTCTGCTTCAGTCAGAGATGTTGCTATGTATGTGATGGCAGGATTTTCTTTGGTACCCAGATTGACAGGTTTTGCTTCTTCAATGAGAATTGATGATTGTTCAGGCCTATAATCTTGGATAAGAGGAAGAGGACAATCTTCATCCTCTAGTGCCTTAGAGAGGTTTTCACTAGGGGATACGCCCTTTGTTTTTACTTTTTTATGATCAGATAGCGCCCCAGAGGGGGTTTCACTAGGGGATCAATTTTTCTCTTTTTTATTTTGGTTTTCTATGTCATTTTTGCATCTAAAGTTCTCCTCTTCCCTAAATTATGCCTTTGGGTCTAGTTTGTAGACATATGCTGAGTCTTACCCCCAATCACTACTTTTCTCGATTGCTCCCATAAAGCTTAGGAGTGCATCCTCACTTTGGAACTCGTCAACGTGTACGAGACTTGGTTGGTCCCAGTCTATGAGTTCAGGATGGCAAAGTGGGAGGTCAATGAAGAGGATAGAAATTTTTTGTAGGAAAACATTGCCCAGGAATGTTTCATCATCGAAAACATTGTCATAAGCTCTCACAACTTTCTCATTCCGGATATCTTTGATGTCAACAATTTCGCACAAGGATGGACAAGAGGAATAGTCAATGAACTCGTTGGTGCCCCCAGTCATGTCAGAGCCCATGCCAAGGCCCAAGTGCTTTTCTAGTCAGGTAGGCACAATAGGATCTTTCATTCCTTTCTCTTCATAACCAAGGCCACCCCCTTGGTAATTCCATTTTTTTGTCACCAGTTTGTGCATTGTGGGGTACTTATCCTTGAAGTAATTGAGGCGAATTGTGTCCTTGGGTGGTGGATCTTTATATAACCATTGGTTGATGTTTTGTGCCATTTCCTGGCTAGTCAAAGTACCTTGAGATATAAAAGTGGTGGAACCAAATTGTAGTACCTTGGTTGTCTTTGATTCTATTTTGCTTAGATTAGGCTGGCGACCTTGAGTGTGAGGATCAATTGGTAGTACTCCAACTATGAAGGAATCAGATAAAGTGTACTCACCACAACCTTTGTTGTTAATCTTGACCATGGACAAGGTGGAGGAGAGGATTGTTTCTGGGTCTGAATGGGTTTGAGATGAGCTAGTGACAGAGGTGCCAATATTAATCCCGGGATAGTGATTGGAATATGGAAAGGATGTCTCCAATGCATTGTAGTATGTGAAGGGCTTGGGATCTACGTGGATGGTGATCTCAGTGCCTTTATATGGGAATTTGATGCACTGATGGTAGGTGGATAGGGCGGCTTGCATAGAATGAATCCATGGGCGTCCGAGGAGGATGTTTTAGGGAAGGTTAAGATCAACAACATGACATAATGTCTCTTGGATAACTGGGCCCACTTGAATAGGTAATGATATGGTTCCTTTAGAAGTATGCTCCAGATTGTCATATTCTTTTATTGTGATGACATCATTTGTTATATCAGCCTCAGTGCAACCCAACTATTTTATGAATTTTAGAGTGCACAGATTTAGGGCCAATCCATTATCTATCATGACCTGTTTGATGGCAAAATCTTTAACCATGACAGTGATACAAAGTGGGAGATTATGATCGGTTTCATCTAAGGGTATGTCTGTTGGTCTAAAGGAGACCCCACAAGAAGTAGACAAGTGTCTGACAAGGTTTTGGAATTCAGTGAGGTTGATGTCGCTGGGAACATGACATTCTTGCAAGGATTTATTGAGGATCTCTTGATAAGTGGGTGATGTGTGGAGAAGATCCAGGCTGGAAATTTGGGCTGGAGTATTCCCTTGGTGTTCCAAAATGTTGTATTGGGTTCCAACAGATGGGGTGGGACAACCACCTGCAACTATTATCCTACTTCTATGAGTGGTTATTTTGCATTGGTTATTGGTAGGCTTGACATGGATGACATTGACAGAGGACTGGACTTGGGATTTGCAGTCGATGAGATTATAGTAGTTGATATATGCATTGGTATAATCTTTTCTATTGACATTTTCTGCTTGTTTACCCTTTCCCAGATCAGAGGACTGAATAAGATTGCCTGGGCCTACACCGGAAGTGTGTTTAGGGAATGCATTTTGATAAATTTTAAGGTCTGCGTTTGGCGATGATTAGGAAGGAGAATCCACTTCGATCTCCTTGTGGTCAATGAGATCCTAGATATAGTGTTTCAGCTTCTTGTATTTGGGAGTGGTGTTTTGCTTAACATGATGGTATTCACAGTACTCATTGTCTTTATACCAAACTGGCTTAGGAGTTGAGTCATCAAATGGATGAGTTTTAGGATACACAACTTGGTTAGCTTGGACCAGTTTGTGGAAGATGACATCTATAGGTTCACCCAAAGGGGTAAACATGTGTTGTGGCACATTTGAAGCATGAGGTCTTTGTTTTTCGTGTGGGACTGAGATAGCATTTGTCTGATTCATAGGACCTTGGTAGCTATGTTGATATGATGTCCCTAGAGGGGGATAGATAGGCGTACCTTGAGGGTGCATGTTTTTCTGATATGTTGGTTGAGGATACATAGGATTGGGCTGTTGATACATGGGAGGAGGTTGAGGGTACATTGGTGGTGCTTGTAGATAAGTCTGGGTAGGTGCATTAGGACTAGATACCACAACTTGAATGTGTTTGGTGTCAGTGGCTCCATCTGTTACCACATTTTTGTTCTTGTTCCAGTATCATGATCGATCATTGTTATGTTTGTCAAGCTAGGATTATTTGTAGTGCTTAATGGTACCTTCTTCTACGAGACCTCGTTCAAGGTCCATACCCTTAATTCTGATATCGTGATAATTTTGTATACAGTTCATGCGCATGTGATAGGCAAGCTTAGGATGAAGGTTGTTAATGAAGATTTTGATAAGATGCTTCTCTGGGGGTTGGTAAGACAACCTTGTAGTAAGCCCTTGTCAGTGCTGAAGATAATCGGCCAGGCTTTCTCCTCCCTTTTGTTTAGAATTGCATAGGTCGAGTGAAAGTTCATTTTTGACATTATGTGCGTATTGAGCCACAAACTTTTCAAATAATTCCGTGAAAGTAGAGACTGTGTCATAAGGGATTTTTTAGAACCATTCAAGAGCAGTGCCTCCTAAACTTTTGGGAAATAGTCTCAGGATGAAGTTATCGCTATAGGCCACTTCTTGATAGGCCATGTAGAATTCTTTCATGTGACTCATAGGATCACCGTTCCCCTGATATTTATCAAATTTTGGGGTCTCAAAGTGCTTGGGGAAGGGTATAGAAGAGATGGATTGATCAAATGAATAAGGACATACCTCTTTGAACTTGAATGTTTTAGTTTTTGTCCCAACTTTTAACTCCTTGAGGGCATTCTTCATTTCCTCCCATTCATGATTGATTTGCGGGGGAGGATTGTTGATCGTGATTGCAGGATTTCCTTGAACCTGATATGGATCAAATGGTGAAAATGGAGGATACTATGGGGGATATTGTGGTGTTTTGTAGGGTGGTTTCTGGTCAACATATACAGGTTTCTATGGTGGAAGTTGTGGTTGAGTGGAATACTACTGTGGAGGAGGTGTTAGCGCTTGATAAGATTGTCGCAACTGTTGTAAATATGCTTGTATTTGTTGTAGCATTGGATAGGCAGGATGAGTTTGTTGCACACCTGTATAAGATGGAGGATAAGTTTTTTGTGGCGGAATACCCCCAGTGAGAACTTGTTGTGGAGGGGGAATTGTTTGTGATGCAGCAGAAGATGGCATGGCTATGTAATTGGTGGAATGAGTTTGTTGTTGTTGCACGGGCTGGATAAAAGGGTTAGCAAATTGTTGTAGTGGTTGTGCCATGAAGGGAATTGACCCCTGCATTTGTGGTTGTGTGATAGGGAGCCTCCTTGGTAACCTTCTGAGTTTGCTTGAAACTGTTAATAGGTCTCTCTTAGGACCTCTAGGGCTTCCTCAATCCACCCTCCAACACCTTGAAGAATCAGTTCTTCCTCTTCAA
>MU224741.1:586302-600908 GCA_018584345.1 Thuja plicata
AACCAATTGCATGCCCTCCGTATGGATGTTACAAAACCAAATTCAAAAGAAGCACATCAATATCTATCTTAGAAAAAAAGTTATGTTGTACAAAGTCATTGTACCTTTTTGAAAAATATGTTTTCAGAAACATAGAAGTTTTAGTGGGAGAAAAAAAAACCATTAAAATCAATTCAAAAAAAAATAAAAAATATATATTTAGAATCTAGACAGAAAATCCTAGAAGACTCTAGTTTACTTTGTCTTCTGATTTCAAACAGTTTAACGACAATATGCATCCGAATGTGAAAGTTTTTCTCAAAATGTAGAGTTCAATATCCGTTTAGGCAAAAAAGTGTAACCCACTATTGTGGTATCACCCACCTTCTTCTTTTTCTTCTTTGGCTGGGAGGCAGATTGATGTACTACCATTTGTAGACCTTGAGATTGGATTGATTTGGTGGGTGAGGGTCGAGAAGATTAAGCATCTTTTTGTTTCTATTCTGAGTCCACCGATTGGTTTTGTGAAGATGTCTCCTCATTTTCCTTCGGTGTATCAACAAATTTATCTTCTTTTTCTTTCATGCTTTCATCCTATTTGACTTTTTCACTCTTTGCTTTCTCTTCTTCCTTTCTCAATGTTTCATCTATTTTGTTATCTTCTCCTTTGTCTTTTTCAATAGACACTTCTTGCTGAGTGTCAGTTGCATCTTTCATTGTTGTATCTATATCCTTTTGAATATTTGATGCATCTTTATTTTCATCATTACCCATGTCCTTGGGTATATCATCATCTTTCTTAGATGATTTCTCTTGACTTGATTCAATATCAATAGCATCGATTAATATGTTCATGTTTGTCGGTGTATTGACTTCTATAGTGTTAATAGTTGAATCCTGTCCGTCGGTATTGCCCTATGCAACATTAATATCTTCATCTTTTTACACTTCTTCTGCAAGGTCTTTTCATGTAATGTCATTGACAATGTTATCTAACCATGATTCATCATTGATATCATCAGTTATGTTACCTTTTATTGTCAAATCTTCTTTTGTAACTTCTTCTTTACTCAAGTCAATATGAATTGGACTTGACTATCCTCACTTTGAGTGTTGTGAAGAGTAGTGTCTGGCCATACTTCATCTACAACATCAGTATGTTTGGGGCCTGCTGGATCACTCCCTTCTCTATCCAATTCCACAGATGCATCATCTTGTACATCTTTAATGATGATTTTTTCCTTCTCTGGGCTAGCTTCCTTAGTGGGATTTTTGAGTATCTTGCACCACTTCTTAATTCTATTTTGATCAAGATAAATTAGCTTCCCTTTAACAAATTGATATGCTCTCATTTTTGGTGAGAACTCCTTTTCATACTTCTTCATCATCTCAGTAATTTCTTCCTTCTTTGTATCAGAAGGCATAAGAGTAACAAGTACTCTTTCTCTTATTTCCTATTCCTGATGTAGTGCAAATGTCCATCTAGCTGACAATCTCTACGATAGTTCTTTGGGAACATCATATTCTAAGAATTATAGTGGAACATAATGATGTTTGCACATTTTAGCAGTTATTTCTTCTTCAATATTATTCTGATCCTCTGCATTAAATTTTAACCATTTCCTAATATTAGGATCAGAAATGAACTATGATTCTGAAATATTCTCGCATATTTTATCAATTATTTTAGGGACCAAAGGTTCTTTTTCCTTTTGTATCTCTACATCACAATCATCCATAGCTGAGACTTCTAGATCTTCTTGATTTCTAGTCATCTTCCTCCTTTTGGTCTGTTTTTATTTTTAAGGAGCTGGTTTTCTCTTGTATATCCTCACTCTTCCTTTCTGTAATGGTGAAGGAGTTGACTCTTTTACAGTCTGGCTTCTTGTTCTTGAAGCGATTGTTGTTCTTTCTTTCTTGGGTGTAGGAGGAGGTGGAGAATTTGACTGAGTACCTTCTGAGTCATTCTTTTCTACTTCTTCACTGATAGGTGATTGTCCTTCAGTTTGTTCCTCCTTACCCTCTGTTTCCTCTTCACCTTCTTCTATGACTGTAAACTTCTTGGTTAAGTTTTTAACCATCTTCTCTTTCTTTTTTATAATCTTCTTGACAACAAGATCTGTCTTGATCTTTTGTTTGGCTTCCTCATAGGTGCCAAATCTTGCTTTCTTGTTTCCAATTGCTTCATTCAATATTGCCTTGATGCACTCATTGGCTTGTCCTGATTTTATGTCATACTCTAAATGTGAAAGCCAGGACTTCCTAAGTACTACTGCTTGGATATAAGTGAAATCAGTATCTACCATAAAAAATATGTCCTCTTTGTGTTCTTCTATCAAGCTTTCAGGAATCCTTGTTCTAGCTTGCAACATTTCCTTAATGCTTTTGAAATACTTATTCATTATATCATCAAAATTTGTTCCTAGTGACTCTATATGTTCACATATCTATATGGCTACAGGTCTTCTTGTATCCCATACTACTTTGCCTATGGAAGGAAAGTATTCTTCAAAGTGAAATAATATGCACATAATGAGGGAACCAAACTTACAAGTATTTGTTCTTGAAGATCTTATGGTGTTCATGTTCTCCTCAAGTTGATTCAATGGGATCTCTGCAAGATCCATCTTCTTTCCTTGTTTGATTATTTTGTATGTTGTGCTCATAGCAGTGCTTGTTGTGCTATTCATTTTGCTTTCTTGGAATATCTTGTAACCTATCATAGATACACCAAACTTGAGTTCTTCGTTGGTGATAATGTTGACCTTGAGTGCTCTTTTATCTGATTTAGCACCAGTTAGCTTTTCCACTTCCTTTAGGGATGGGTGTTTGTGAGCTTGTGGTTTTTCAGTCGTAGGATATCCATTAACTGCATGAATAACATCCTTTGTTATTCATTTTGGCTTATTAAGAAATAAATTCTGGTTATGCATTCTGCTGAGAAATATCTTTATCCATTCTATTTTGAAAACTCTGGGAAAGTGTAATGCATTTGTGAGTCCTTTCACTTCCAGATGCTTGTGTTCTTCTTTTAGGTTTCTAGCCTCATCACACAGTGCCCTGTAGGCATTATCTAGGTCTAGATCTCCCAATTCAAAGATCTTGCAATGTATATAGAACCTTACGTCCTCTACCAGTAAAACCCTAGGTGGGATTCTGGAGAATGCTCCAGAATCATCAGGTTGTGATGTGACTTCTAGGTGCAACTTGTATTTTGGTTCAACACAAGTGCCTCTGCTGATAAGATTGATCAATTTCCTTCTATCTTCTTTCAACTTTTCAACTCTTGAAGTAGATGCCATCGTGTTTCAGAAATTTAGGGTTTTTTTTTTTTGAAATTTGAAAAGTGCAGTCGGTGAATGTAGGTACTTACTAAATCCTATGATTTTCTCATGAATCCTTTGAGCTGCGTAGGAATCTTGTTGAGTTCTCACTTCAATTTATTCTCCAATCGCTCTGCTTGGCTTTTTAGGTTGCTCGAAAATTGCGGGTGCGAAATGAGTTCAGCCGTCAGAATTTTATAACTTTTCTGGCCTAAGTTGTCATTAATGCTCACCAACTCATCAATATACAAAGACTGAGTTCATCGGTTGAGGCATAAATAACATCTTTGTTGTAGGCACAAAGTGTCGGGGTTGCTAGCAGCATTGATGACTTCACTGATTATTGTCGGTAAAGTGGCAAAGACAACTTTTGTCAGCTCAAGGATCACCGATGTCCATCGGTTTACACTTAGCCACTTGGATTTTGTGTAATGACTGATGCATTCTGGTAAGTAGTGTTAACTTTTCTATGTGTGTTCACCGATGCATATTTATACCCAATAACTGATGGTTGTTTTTCAATCACATTTATAAGTGACAATATAGTGCATCTTTAATAATGCTGATTTCTCTATATGATTAATATGTAAATGGAACCGATGCATAATATAAATTTTCATAATGCAGTTCCATACTTACTTGTGCAATTTAGTTGGAAATGGTGATGCCACCAGATCCATTAGATGGGGCGTCATCATTTGCATTGCTTGTTCCAACAACTTCAGTGTTTGTGGCTTTTACCCACATCTTGTTTCTCATCTTCTTGATGTCATCAATGGTATTTCCATTGGGATAAGTTCTTGTTTCTGTCAATCAGTCTTTCCAATCTTTTATCACATGTCCAACCTTATGAAAATCTAAACATGTCATTCCAGAATTGAACCAACCTCTTGGTTTTCTAGTCCATTTTCTCATACAGTTAGTAGATATATGACCATACCTTCCACATGATGTGCAATTTACCCATGTGTTATAGTCCCAAACATATGAGTTACCTTTTCTTGTTGGTTTGTAGCCATTATTAGGTTCTTTTGGTGTCCATGCCTTTTTATTCTTTTTCCAGCATTCCTAATATGTATGTCCATTCATTTTTCAAGTAGGACAGTACTTTTCCATATAGATTTCCTTCTTTGGATTTGTCACCTTGGATCTGCATTCATATGCCTTGTGTCCTTGCTTGTGACATTTATAACAATTACCTATGAAAGTAGATTGTGATTGAGGAATACCTTTCATTTTGTTTCTGCAAACGTTTGAGGTGTGGCCTGGTTTTCCATAGTGATTGCATGAAAGCTTCTTGATTCTCAGAGATGCATATACATTCTTTTGATTTGATTGATTAGATGACTCTCCATTGTCGGTGTAACCTATTCCTGTGTAGTTGTTGATTCTTCTTTGACCATCAAGGAAATCATCCATTCTTTTATTGCTATCTTCAGCTTTCTTGATCAATTCATTATGTTGATTCTAAATTCTGACTTCATGCTTTAGTTTCTCATTTTCTTTCCTTATCTCATCGATGATCTGTATTCTTTCAATGAGTTCAGTATTTAATCTATTTGCTTCTTGGCTCATAAGAATAATCTGGCTGGTAATCTCATGGTGATGCTCAGTAAGTCTTTGAATCTCTGATTCTTTTTCTTGTAGCTTTTCTTTTATTTTCCTCCTATCATTAATAGCCAATGTTCTCTTTAATTCATCTTTTCTTGAACCATTCATTACATCAATCATTTTTACCATCTGAGTTTCTTGATCGATTTGCAGCATTTTGATTTTCTCTGTCAGATGTAGATTGACTTCTTGTAGACTTGTAATTTGTTCTACTGATGTGTCTAAAGCTTTACTTGTTGATGATTTAGCATAGTTGAAGTAATCTGGGATCTCCTCTTCTTGATAATCTTTTTCATTAAGCCTAGTTTCCATGATCTTCTTTCATCAAGCAACTTTCTCATGCTTACTCTCGCCTCTTTATATTGCTCATAGTAAATCTGAATTTGCAATTGCTCATTCTCAATAGTCTTGTCTAGTCTATACTTTTCCATTGTGTGGATATTTTCTCGTAAGTCTTTAAGCTTTTCAAGAAAGAGACTTAGCTCTGATACCAATTGTTGGAATTATTGGAATGATGTATTGAGAGGGGATGGGTGAATCAGTAGCTCTAACACTTTTTATGTGATTGGCCCATTAACCTTTGTGTCATCAGATTTGTATATATCTATCTATCTATTTATATTTTATTATGTATGTGTAATCATAATATAAGTTCTTTACATGTATAAGCATTCAAGAAACAGTCATGAAAACAAATAACACATAACACATGATACGATATCGCAGAAAACTTATGTTAGGAAGTAAAAACTATGGTGGGGATGTCTACCCACAAAAATTCACTATTTGCAGATAAGAAGGGAGTCAGTAAAGGCTTACAATTGGTCACTTCTGATGATCTTTCTTGTTAGGATTATTAGAGTGTAGACCTATTAGGATCTACTTCATTTGAATCTTTAGCAACACCGTTAGGTGTACACTCTTGTCTCTGCTCGTCGATAGCCTTCCTGTGTTCTTGATAACTGTTGTGATCTATTTCTGAACTTTGCATGAATTCTTCTTTTGCTTAGATTCTCTCCATGGCTACTATCATTTATCAACTGATTATAAGTCTCTCTTTATTACAAATGATGGAACATCTATTTATACTAGTTTCTAGCTCTATTCTTGATTCACGCTTTTCAAATTAACTCTAGATCCAAGGTTTACAACTTGACCTTGATCTTTAGTTAGGTATGTTTTAGATCCATTAGGATGCTTTAAAACATTTACAATGTGCTTGCTTGACCCTCAAGTTAATATTTAAAACAAATAAAAACTCTATAAATAGAATTACATTGCTTTATTTGACATGTAAAGTTAGATCCACTTTTTGCGGGTTCTCTAACTAACTGTCGGTTCTGATGGTTGTGCTGCTCTGTCAGTCTGTCAGTTTTCTTCTCCGTCGGTGTTCCTTACTTGAATTGTTCATCAGGTATGCCTTTTCTACTCTGTCGATGATGTTATCAAAACTGTATCATCGGTTATGCTTGTCGTCGGTAAATTCTATACTTAGCATTTTCACGTTAGACATTTTGTCCTATTGAGAATGCTTGTTGTCCACCAGTTATGCTTATTGTCCACCAGTTATTCTTATACTGATGACCTTTATCATGTTTTCCTCTTTAAGAACACTAATGACAAAACTTAATTTCATCAGCTCTAATGTGGAAGAAACAAAGGCAAGCGGAAACAAAGAGGAAACCCCTGAATGTGAGGTGAAACTTGAAGGCCTAGCTGATTCTCAAAAGAGAACGCATGAGACTCATGTATTGGAATCTCCAATGAAGGTGGGCCAATAGATGTGTTGAATCTATCATCTAAGAGGAGATGAATGTCCTCTGATATGTCCTTAACAACTAGAATAGGTGGATCGATGCATAGAGCAATGATGTTAGGTAATGTTGAAGAGGAATCACGCTAAAGAGATGTAAACTCAATAGGAGGTGGAGGTGTAAAAGTCACAAGACTGGTCTCAGGAACAACACATAAGTTTTAGTGATCTGACTTCACCTCAATATGATCTCATGAAAAAGGAGAGCTATCCTCTGATAGTGGAAATGGTGGAACAAAATGAGAGAAGGAGTACAACAAGAAGAATGATCAATAGTCCCTACTGCAACAATATTTCCTATCTCACTATCTCTAATGTGTACTGAATCTGGAGTAAACTCAACTATCTTCTCTGTCCCACTATGAGTAATCTGATAGATAGAGAGAAGGTTAGAGGAAAAAAATGGAACAAATAATACATCATGGAATGTACCTTCATAAATATCAATATAAAATTTCCCACATACAGTCATAACAATGCTATTCCCCACCAAAATGCGCGTTGTAGGAGAAGCCTCAAAAGACGAGAATAAATCTTGAGAAGATGCCATATGGTGTGAAGCACCTGAATCCACTAGCCATCTAAAAGAGTGTGGAATAGAGATTGCATATAATGCATGACCTTTTCCATTGTCCCATCCATCTATGTGAAATGATGATGTAGAAGAAAACCTATGAGAAGTAGAAGAAGGAATATCAATGTTGCTCTTTTGAAGAAGAGCTTGCAAATCAGAAATTTTTTTTGCATATCCATCTATCTTCTTCTCATAACAATGAGACTCATCTGAATTGGGATTTTTATAATAATCAAATGGAGGTCTTTCTATCTTTGACTTTCCCCCATTAGGAGGAGGTGGACCAAAGGAGTGCTGAGAACTATAATCCTTCCTAGACTTTGTGGTCAGTGATATCTATTTATGCTCTAAATTTGTTGAAGATGGGTGAGCTACCAATGCATGGTTCTGTGATCGTATGAGAGAATAAAGATGATATAACTTTGCCTTCTCATGAGTCAAATGATCACAAAACACATCAAATGTAGGCATGCTGAATCACAGACCCAAAGCATCTGTGGTAGAATCGAAGGTAGAAGAGAATATCTGAAAGGGACCATGAAGTTTAGAAAGAATCAAGTAAATTCACTATGCATCTATCTTATTCTTCCCACACCCCTCCAAGATAGATCTGATAGATTTCAATTTTGTCAAGAAATCCTGAATGGAAGAAAATGTCTCAGGACCCAAAGCTATCAATTCTACCTTAATCTAAATTGCCCTAAACTCATTGATTGTGGCAAAGAGAGTCTGAAACTTCTCCCATATATCAAGAGGGGTATCACAGCCATCAAGATGGAAGATAAAACTATCTAAAACATGTAGAGAAAGCACACCCGTGGCCTCATCCATTTTATTCTTGTGTTGCATGACTTTGAAAGGAAGAGTCAATACTGGTTGTATGGTGTCTAAACAAGACCATAATCCTCGTGACCATAAAATCCAATTCATACGATATTTCCATACATGGAAATTGTTAGGATTGAGAAGCTCAATTGATGTTGAATTTGTCATTTTTGCACTCCTTTTATGTTTATTAGTTATCTTTTAGAACTAGAAAAAAGATTCATAAGGGTTTTTTTTTAATGTTTTTGAGTGTTCTGTTTCTGAGATAAATGATAGGGTAAACCCACAATAGTGGGTAATTTTTTTCAAAGCAAGTAATTCCTCCTGAAATTCATGAACAGGCGGATTTACTCAGGTACTTTCGATAGAAAGTACTTTCTATCCAAAGTAATTAGTTTCTATCCAAAGTACTTTCTATCAAAAGTCCTTGAGTAAGGAAAATTTCATGAGTTAAAACAACTAAGTACTTTCGATTGAAGCTAACTATTTTCGATCGAAAGTCCTTGAGTATGGAAAATTTGTAGAGGTTTGTACCAAATTCTATAGATTTCATGGCTTCGGAGCTCAATCACAAGGCTCAAATGGAATAATAAGGAGACATCCTTTTGCATAGAACATGTAATCCAAATGAGATTTCTAACGATTATAGATTTGACATTTTTTTATTTAATTAGGTACATGATGTTTGACATTAATCAAATATAGGTTTTTTATCCAATATAAACCTCTGCATTTGACGTTCAATGACAAATAGTAGAAGAGAGAAAAAATTGAAAAATAACAGTGCCCTCCATCTTTGAGTCTAATTTCTATCAAAAAAATAATTTGAAATTTGACAAATACACAAGTTATAAGCTATATAGTCAAGGTATGTTAGAATTATGGTTTAGTCAACTTCAAACGTTATTATAATAGACAATACTCATGTTAATATTGTCAAACCAATTGGATGCCCTCCATATGGATGTTAAAAAACTAAATTTGAAAGAATAACATTGATATCTATTTTAGAAAAAAAATTATGCTCTATGAAAACACTGTAACTCTTTTAAAATGACGTTATCAAAAACATACTAGTTTTCGTGGGAGAAAGAAAAAACTATTCAAATCAATTCTATATATATAGAATCTAAACAGAAAATCCTAAAAGACTCTAGTTTATGTCATCTTTTTATTTCAAACAGTTTAACGACAATATGCATCCAACTCTAAATTTTTTTTTTCAAAATGTAGAGTTCAATGTCCGTTCAAGTAAAAAAGTGTAACCCACTATTGTGGGTTCACCCAACAGAAAGCAAGAAAAAAATACCCCCCACAAAGAGAGAAACCAAACCTAGTACAACTATGAAGCTAGAAGAAGAGATAGAGCAATAAAAGATTTAGAATAAATGGGGAAATACCTAACCAATTTCTCCAAAAATAAAGTCTTAGATCTGAAAAAAGCTCATCAAGATCTTTCCGACGGCTATTCATGAGCAAAAAATGGAGTCTGTATGCTCATTCTAGAGCCTTGGAAGCACTGAAAACAAATCCCCTCTTTGACTAGTAAAAAAGCCAATGAAACAAAAAAATCTAAAAATCAAACCCCTACAGAAATATCCTACTTGGAAAGAGCTTTTTGATGATATAAGAAAGTCCAAAAAAGGCCTTTGTTTTCTCTTGTTAGAGGAAAAAAACCAATGAGGACTCTAAAAAAAGAAGAACTCCAAGTGATCTTAGCTAAATCTGGCGAAGATCTGCTAAATATGGCGATGCCACTAAATATGGTGAGACTACCAAAATTTTGGCCAAAATTGGTGGAGGTACGAAGAAAAAAACAATTTAATTTTTTTTTAATTATTTTCTCTACCTCGTTATGTGTGCCAAAAAAGGAGCTTACACGTAATTTTTTTTTCCTAAAATATGCAACTATGTCCAAATTGGACATGCCTTATATGGAAATAGGGGGGTTTTGGCCTTTTGAGCGCAACCGTGAGGTCGGTTTGTGCCCAAAGTGCTCCAAAATAGCTCCCTCCCAGATCCACACAAAAAAATATGTAAACTTGAAACCCTCGGAGCTCCAAAAATTGCTCAAAAACTTAGGAATGGAATGAAATAGTAAGGCTTTGATACCATGTTGGAATTCAAAGAATTCAACCACCAAGATCCACTATATGCAAAATAACCTATTACAAAAGAAAATATTGTAGATAAAACTCATAATGATCTGAAAGATGAAATATTCATTCAAAGAGGGAATACAAATTACAAACAGATCAATCCTTATAAAGGAGATCGAACACCAGAGGGTGGAGAAACATAGGTTGCATGAATAATTAATTATTACATACCTAAAGTTTAGCTTAAGTAAACTAGAGATAAAAAGGTGACTAAAGAGATTCTTCAAGAGAACCCAAATAGTGAGGTAGCAATCATTGTTGCAACTCACTCTAGAGATTCCCTTAGGAGACTTCAGAATGTTAAAGTATAGGGGGATAACACTAAAGCAAGAGTTAACTAGATAACCAATGGAGATAAGGGATCTAGGTATTCTTTTAGCTTCTTAAATCCAAAGATGCCAAAGATAACATTGATTTAATATAGGAAGAAGGATACTAGCTGAAGAAATAGGAAGATATTCTACATGTCGTTTCATCCTATTATAGTAAAATATTCTCTTCAGAGGAAGTTGGAATTAATATGGAGGAGGTTAGAGCTAAAATTACGAACATTATCCACGCTAAGGTTTCTCCTGAGGATGTAGTGTGGTTAGACAAACCAATTCCTCTAGATGAAATCAATAAATCTATTCAATCTTTAAGAAATGAAAAGGCACCAAGCCCGAATGGAATACCAGTTGAGTTTTACAAAGCCAATCTAAACAAGGTTGGAAATTATCTATTGCATGTCTATAATGAAGATATTAACAAGACCTCTCTTGGGGCTAACATTAATGCTGGACTTATCAAACTCATTCTCAAGGAAGGGGATAAAACACTTATTAAAAATTGGAGACCCATCACCCTATTGAATGTTTCGTATAAGATCCTTGCTAAACTACTTGCTCTCATACTTGAAAATATACTCCCCAAGATCATTAATTCAATCCAAAATAGGTTTGTTAAAGACAAATATATATTGGAGAATCTCATTACTTGTTGGGAGGTCATGGATTGGGCCAGGAACTCCAATCTACAGGTTGGTATGTTGTTGGTAGAATGCAAAAATACATATGATAGAGTGCAATGAAAATTTATCAGAATAATGTTAAAAAGTTTGGGGTTCCCCAATTTCTTCTACAATATGGTTCAGACTCTTTTAAATGGAGCCAGTGCATGGGTTGAGGTGAATGGTGTGAGGTCAATTTCTTTTGATATTTCCAGATCAATCAAGCGAGGTTGTCACGTGCCACATCCCTATTTGTGCTTGTAGTTAATTCCATTTTCTATATTCTCAGATATCTAATTCTATCTCCCTTAAGATTCAAGGGATCGCTCTCCCTAATATGGATGAGTTATCCAATATCTAGCTTGTTGATGACACTGCAATATTGTTTGTACTTGAAGAGGATAATATATGTAACCTCATGGTCAAATTGGATCATTTTTGTGCCACTTCAGGAAACAAAGTCTCTATTCCCAAATATATCCTTTTAGGATGGATGGATCATCCTCCTCACTAGTGTTATATGTTTTCTCTGAAATGGGGAGGCCCAACTCATCAATTTAAGTATCTAGAGATCCCTTTTATAGTTAATCCCAACCTATAGGAAATGTGGGTATGGATCAAAGATAACATTTATAAGAAGATGAATAGATGGAACTCTAACTACATGTCTATGGAAAGAAGAATACGAATATGCTAAAAAGTCCTTTCTTCCTACAATATTTATTACTCATCTTCTTGGCGATTTAGTCAAGCTTAGTTTAATTATATACAAAAATAAGTAAGAGACTTTCTATGGTCAGATGGTAGAGGAAATTTGAAGAAGGATCGATTTAACTGGAAATGGTGTACAACGAGTAAGGAATCAGGAGGCCTTGGATTAAAGGATCTAAGTAATCAAGGATTTGCATTAGTTGTTAAATAGAATGCAAAATCCACATTAGGTGATGAACTATGGAAGATAATAGTTAGAAAAAATATTTCCAGAGCTATACCTAAGTAGGCTTCTTCTTAGAAAGGCTTGCATATTCACGATCTGCTATTTGGTAACTTTTCTATAAAGGTGGCAGGATCCAATGTTTGTAAAGCCATATGGAAGCGTTGGGATCATGTTCAGAACCCCATAGCTAACCAAGACATCCTTGATGAAAAAAATAGGCTGTATGGGGAGAGATCTATATGGTGGAACCTAGGGCATTGAGATAAACCTCTAGCTCTCTTACAAGGATGTTATGCTAGAAAATGGGCTATTAAAGGGACCAAGCGGTTTACTAATATTATTATACAGGGGAACCTCATCAACTGGCAAGAGCTGTGGAAAAAATATGACCTCCCACAAACCCAATAGAGAACCTATGCAGTGTTGAGAGATGCTTGTTGCAAATTAAACCTCCCAAGACCTTGCAGTACCATTGTGAATAGACTTCCCCTCCTCAAATGGGTAGATGGTACTATCTTTCCTTTCACAAAAGCCAGATCCATATAGAGTCTACTCATTGATAACCTTGAGATTTTTGCACATCTTAATTCCTATTGGAACCTTAATCTGGAACTTGTAGATTAGACCAAACACCTTATGGCATTATGGAATAGACCTTTGGATCGTAATATTATATGTTTCAATTGGCATCTTTTTCCTGTATAAATTGACCATTAAGATGCCTAATGGAGAGGTTAATATTTATTCAGTTTGGAGAATCCCTAAAATGATACACCCTATTTTATTTGACTGTATGTTTACTAAAGATACCTTTCCATTATTTTTTTTCGACGTGCATTGTAATTTCCATCTGATAAATATTCTTACTGGTTCACTCTTGGGGCTTAAGAAATAATTCAATATTTTTTGGTCTTTACTTTCTGCTATCATTCTGTGGGTCATTTGGAAACTAATGAATGAGGACATTCGTAATAGTAGAGTAAGGTTCCTTACTAAGTCCCTTCAGAGGCTCATTTACCATAATTTTTCATTGTAGGTCACTATCATAATGAGGATGGAAGAGAAAAAAATCCTAGAGATTCTTAATGAAGGGGCAGTTATAGTACAAAGAAATGAGGTTGCACATGGGTTTACTTCACCTAGAGCACCATCAGATGAACAACCTTTTGGGAAATCCATTAAAAACCTCAAATAAAAATTACATGACATGTTGGAAAAAGCAACACTTGAAAAAGGAAAATCAGTGCAGGTTGATCTAGTGACAATCCTTCCTCATAAGGTCATCCCTCCACAATCAAGAGATGCAGCAAGGAATGATAAAATCCTTAGTTATTGTTTTTTTTTAAATCTCATATGTATATTCATAGATGTATTTTGATGTTCAAATTTTCATACTGATGTAGTTAATCTGTAAATTGTGCTCTCTCTAAGCCCTGTGGGTTGGAACATGTAAAAACACTCATGTGATTTTTCATAAGCTACTTTAAATGATAGTCACTAAAAATTATAAATATTCAATAAATAAAGCCCCTAGAATACAAACAATAAACTTATCATGTTATGTTGCCTAAATAATAGCCCTCTTATAAACTAAGTAACATAAACAAATATTATGAAGATAGGATAAAGCACTAATCCTTTAAATGTGTAATTATTATAAAGTATTTATAACTATTTTCTAACAATGTCAAGGCTAAAATGAGGTCAAGGCTATTCACCATCTTCTGGTGCAAAGCAAAAAATCCTATGAGATTATAGACTTGAAAGGAATAAAAGGAGTATATTAATTTGAGATATAATAGGAGAGAGGATTAATTTTTGAAAACTTATGATCCATGTGGATTGTCATTAAATATATAAATGCTCTCGACATAAATTAGAACATATTCTAACAAATCTCAAGAGTGCCCTTCCTCATATGGCGTGAATACCCATACCTAACCTATGTATTTAAATAATCTCTAATGGCTCAAATGAAAAGTGCACAAGTGTTATTTCAACACTCAAAAACTACAACTCCATCATAAGCCTCAAAAACTTCATAGCACATGAAACTCAATAAGCCCATATATTGTAGGCTTAAATCTAACAAGCAATAATATAGGTGAACAAGTTACAAATATAACAACCTTAAGATTTATAGAAGAATCTATAACTATAATAAAAAGATAGATTAAATCGATGCTAATTTTGTTGATTATATGTATCATCTTCATATGATTCTTACATAATTATTGTTATTTAATCATATATCTATTAAGATTAATTATTCTAATTTTATCTATTATTTTCTAGCATTAAATACATAAACGAAAAATTCAATCTTAGATTTGTCACTTTTATTTATTTTTCTTAGTAAAACTAGCTTGTGTGTGTGTGTGTGTGTGTACATATATA
>MU224741.1:600996-612465 GCA_018584345.1 Thuja plicata
GTGTGTGTGTGTGTTAGGATTAGGTAATACTGAAAGGGGGGTGAATCATTATTAAAGAACTTTGAAATTAAACTCAGCAATTTCCAACTTAACCAAATAATTACTGAAATGAAAAGACCATAAAATACACAACTCATAACAGCATGATTTTGTTCACGAGGAAACCTTGGCCAAGGGAAAACCCCAGTGGAGATGATGCCCACAAATATGTACTAAAAGTAAAGTGTCTCTGTTAGGAGACCTAGCTATGTTAGGAGTTGAATATTACATTAGTACATTTCCCTGTTAAAGGAACACAAAGCCCTATTAAAGGTATACACTAAGCACACTACTCTTACAATTAGAAATTTATCTTTGTTACAATACTTTATCAAAAATGAACTTATACAAGCCTCTTCTATGCTTTAGTAGTTCTAGTTGTAGTTTGCATCACCTACTGTTAGATCATAACATCACAATGCATCCATACATTCGGTCATTCCATTTTTATACTTCGCTTCTCAAAATATCTCCATATATATACTTTATCTCATACTCAGTCAACTCCCAAACACATCACAAAATGTGATCAACATTTATAAAAAACTCAAATACAAGTTTGGTGATCATACATTGCTAAAGTTAGGGTAATACCCAATCCAAATCCAACTTAGCATGTTTGGATTCCATGTTACACTCCCTTAATCATCACGACTGTTCAACTGCTTTGTCTCGCTGCTACACTATCTTCACATGGCTTCAATCATCTGTAACTTTCAGCTTTGAACTCCAAAATGTTAGTGACCTTAACAAAAGGTTTTTCATATCCCAAAATACCTTCCTCTAAGCTTGGATCATGTAGTTCATCATATATAGTGCTTGTGGCTCAAACCTATACTCATGTACTCAATGAATTGCTTCTTGGACTTAGTTATTTTACAAAACCTTAGCACCAAAATTGTGTTTCACTCCAAGTGACCATACATAACTGTAGTGTTTCCATAAATACCAACCCTTATACAATCCTGAATGAGCCACCTACCAACAATTTCTCCCTTTGGAATTGATGGCGACACTTAGTGAAAAATGACTAAGTGCCTAATACCAAAATAATGACTAAGTACTCTGCTTCATATTATTTCTTCTATATCTCCTCTACTACTCCAAATTCAGATTTTCTATCTTTGCTCTATATATTTTCATATCTACTCCTTTTCTATCTTTCCTCTATATATTTTTCATATCTACTTCTCCCCCTTTCACATCAATGACAAAAGTATACAAAAATGTATTATATATGAGAAAATTAGTACAACCGATTACCAAGAATTTTAGACCATCTTAATTACATCTTGGAAATATATTTCCAAGATCTTCACTTCTTCAGTCTAGGTCTTCACCAAAATCTGACCCACATGGATCATTCCATTCAGCGCAAATGGTGTTTTATTTGCCTCCTTTAGCTCATTAGACATGTTTTTTGTGAGGGCCTTCATTGTCTTCCCCATGTCACAAAGGTGTATTTCAAGAATTGATCAAACTGTTTAGCACAAAAAATCTTCCCATAACTCTCCCTTTCTCTATTTCGAATGCACTTATCTTGTCCAGCAGTCTAACACTTCATTGTCTAGCTCTAAAATAGTGTGTGAGGAGGTCTCAAAACTGTGTACTGGGTTGTCTAGTATCTTCCTATCTTGTGCAATGAGGTCCTCAATGTTCTAAATGTGTCTAATAGGGTTTATACAACAACTGTATAACTTCCTTCCGTGTGACACAAGCCTTTTCTTCAGAAATAGTATTTCCCAATATGCCTAAGTCCCATGCAATAGACTTGCATGCTTCTTCTAATTTATTTGCCAAGTAAGTTTTCTTAGCTTTGACCTTAGTGATCTTCTCTAGAGACTCATAGTGACTATCAAATTCATCCACTGCGTTGTTTAAGTTCTCTAGAGTGTCCTTTCCTTGGAAAGTGAAAGGTATAGGTAGGAGTTTGGTGATGGTGTCAAATGCCCTTTCCAATACCCTTGACTTCTTATTAGTTTTTTACTTCCATATTTCCTTTGATTTATCAAATGAAATGCAAGATAGATTCATCAGCTCATCTTCATCCATACTTTCCACATCTGCACTTAATTTTTTCTCTCCACTTGCCAACAATAAGGTTGAAGAAACATGTGTCATTGTTTCTTGTTTCACTTCAGCCTTACTTTTAGGTGTAGACCTTATGACAAGACATATTGTCAATTAGCGTCAAAACACTTAGTCATCTAGTGTCGACCAAACTAGAAAGCATTATGCAAAGTCCTGAGTGACCAAGTGACCAGTATTGCCCGCATAATTTGTATGACCTGAGTGATTTGCAGTATCGCCCGAGTGCCAATTTATCACCTAAGTAGACTTCTAGACCCGAGTGACATTTTGAAGCTGACCTTGCATATATTGTTAAATATCATTTTGATGATTGCAAGACGACTAGCAGAGTTGTTTGTTTGGATAAAGATATATATGTAAGATAGTTTATTTTATCCAATATTTATATGTATGAAATGTATGCATAAGTGCAAAGACATGTGAATGGAAGTTTGATTAAAGAACAGAAGTATTTAGGACAACAAAGTCTCATCTATCACATTCAAGTGATCAGTTATATTCAGAAGGATCTTATTCAACAATCATAGTTGCACAAAGAAGATCATCAACTAGTTCATTCTCATAGGTGGATCAGAAAAATCCTTTAACAAGGTGGAACTAACAGTCCTTTCTTTAAATCTCTTAATAGAGTTGCATTACTCATTGTATTGTACAAAATCCTTTAACAAGGTGGAATTAACAGTCCTTTCTATGCTCCTAACAGGGAAGACCATTAGAAGTGGTCATTTTAAGCTCTAACATGCTAAATTTATATTGTAGTACTAAATCTTGTGGGTATCATCCCCACCCCAGTTTTAATTTCTTTTGGAAGGTTTCTGGGTAACCAAATATTGTGTTATGTATGATTCTTTACTTTCAAGTTCTATGCATGCAAACAAATAAGTTAATCTAATTGTGGATTAAAAGGATTAGGTTTTATTGGGTCTTGATTCACCCCCCCCCCCTCTCATTCACTGGGTACATCATATATTTCCAACAATTGGTATCAGAGAAGTGGTTCTCTTATCAGAAGTTTAATATCTTGAGAAAAGATCAAAGGCTATGGAAACATACAGACTGGAGAAAGCCATCAAGAATGAAAAGATAGATCTTAAAGTGGCCATGGATAAGATCATGAAACTTAAGGAGTACCTTTCTCTTTCCCTAAAAAGAAGAAAAGAATTAGCAGTGCAAATGAATGACAAGAACTATATAGAATAAATAATTGAAGACTTTTGCAAGGACATAAGTTCTGAAGAAGTTGATGCAACCATTGAAGGATTACTTACAAAGAATCTCACTTTACATGAAGAATTCAGAAAGTTGAAAAGAGAACAGGAAATTCACTCAATTAGAATATGTGAAGTCATGGAACTAAAGAACAAAGTAGAAGATGATAGAAATATAGAAAAAGAAGATAAAAGACTACTGAGTGAAAGATTAGAAGAAAAATAAAAATAAATCCATAACTTGTCACTTCAGAAAACTAATTTGGTAAGTCAACTCAACAATGCAACACAGGAAGTTGTCAATCTAAGAACAAAAAATGAAAGACTGCAGAATGATCTCAATACTGAAAAGAAAGAAAATGAAAGTATGATGAAATAACAAAATAGCATGGATTAGGCAATAGAATTCAGACATCATGGACAAACTGGATTAGGCTATACTGAACAAGGTGAATCCTCATAGAAAGGATCTCAAAGAAACAACAAGCCTACATGAAATCATTGTGGAAAGTTAGGGCATACATCAAATAAATGTTGGAGCAATAGAAATTAAAAATTTAATGGTAAACGCTACAGTTGTAACAAAAATGGAAATAGAGAAAATGAATGCAAAGAGAAACCTAAGTTTGAAGGTAAATTATACAAGCTCAACAAACAAGGTCATAGAAATTTTGAGTGCAGAACTAAGAATTGGAATCTTGATGAACAATTAGCCAAGGAAATTTTTGGTTGGGATTAAAACACATGGTACAGATGTTGTCATTGTGGTGAATATGGACACATTGGTGCAAACTATATGAAGACTCACTTCAGAAAAAGGGATCCTACTAAGAGATGTTATGTGTGCAAGCAACTCAGTCATCTAAGCAAGAACTATATGAACAGAGAAAAAGTTGATACTGGTTTTGATAATGGAAAATCCAAAGTCTCAGAAATTAGAACTTGGATGAGAAATAAATGGGTAAGGAAATACTCAAATAATTCAGATCAAAGAAATGAAGGATCTAATGACACCCTATAGAGTGAACTAGGTGGATCTACCATTACAGAATAGGAATGTAAGGAGATGACTGGAACTGTGCAATAAAAGACATCATACATCAGTTCTATAGAAGCTAACAGTCCAAATCTGCATATTGATGCATGGGGACATATTAAATTTATACCCGAGTTAGAATGTTAGTAACACCTGAGCTACTCTAGCTTAACCGAGCTGAGTCAAGCAGTATTGATAATTGGAAAGTTGGTTTCACCCAAGCTTCTGAGTGAATCTCAGAGAAACACCTGAGTCATGCCAGCTACTATGTATGGAGCATTTAATGAAATACTCTAATGGCCAAAATTCTCTTATAAATGAAGGATTGTAAAGATTATTTCTTACAAATTTTATAGTTTACAAATCAATTCAGAGCCCTTAGCGATTTAGTGAAAATTTGTGACTGAAAGCGAAGTTTGATCATTTCGTTCGAACAATTATGGCATCCACTTCCAGCAACAAGGTCAAGAAAGGTTCTGAGATTTTGGTGAGAAATGCAATTTGTCATCCTCCAGTATTTAAGCTTCATCTGACAATTATAGAGGAGATAGAATCGATGGGAGCTCATTCCCAGATTCCTTTGAAAGTGTTATTGGTTAACGACATCCGAAGCTTCTATCACTGCAACATACAGGAGCTTGGAACTATTGAGATAAATAAGGCATATGATGAATTATGTACAAATAGGAGTCTGAAGCCCAAGCATAAGAACCTCGATACCAAGGGTTTGACACACATCATGCACATGCCAAGGGATCTCCAGACAAAATGGATGACATGTTCTTAGCCATGTCCACAACATGCACCTGTGGTTGGAACATCCTGTGAAGATCACAAAGTAGATAATTCACCATGTCAATGGGTTCCCTATGCTATAAAATATGAAAGATACCAAAAACCCTAACCCAAGATGACCTACCTGAGTTAACTCTTGCCGAGTGGGATTGAAAAGGCACGAGACTTAATGGAGTAACTGATATAGAATTGAAATTTTTCATTCATGTTATAGCCCACAAGATATACAGTTCGAGCAGACCTAGCAGTTTTCTGTGTGAAGATTTTGACCTAGCATACAAAGTGGTGAAGAAGAATCTGGTATTTGACCTGGCAGAATTGTAGCTTGGCTAGTTGAGAAAGAATATGGAAAGCATCCAAGTATCCAAATCCAATTCATATAATTTTGGTTCTCTACTAATCTGCGTACTCTTTTATGTTGAGAAGTTCTTTCCCTCCAAGGATATAGTAGCATGGAAGAAGGATATACCATTAATCCATCAGATTAATGAGTTCATAGCTCAGTTAGGAGATAACTTTGATAACATTATAGATGGATACTTTGAGAATTTCAAACAGAAGATGCAGAGTAGGTACAAGATTCCCAAACAAATAGTTGCAGATTACAAAGATGAAATCTATTTTCTAGTTGATTGTGATAAGGTTTATATACAAGCTGCAAAGCCTAGGGTTGCATGGGTAAAACCCCTATCATATGAATTCAACAAAGATGACACAAGAGATATTATAGAGGCTCTTGTAAATGAACCTACCAATCCAAAGGCACCCTACTTTGGAACATATGAGGAAGCAAAGAGAAGGATATCTTTGGAGATTGAGATTCCCAAGATATTGAAAAGAGGAAAGAAGAGGCTTGATACATTCAAGAAGAAGTATGGAAAGACCTATGAATCTCCTTCCATCTCTAAGAGTAAAGAGGATATAGTTAAAAAAGAGGATATTGAATCTAAAGAAGAAAATGAAGAGACTGATATTGAACCTCCTCAAAAGAAGAGGAAGGAAACACCCAAACAGAAAAAGGAAAAAGGCACTACCCCTGTTATCACCATGAGAAGATCAAGGAGAAGACTTACATACTAGGTAAAGATGAGGATGATGATGAAGAAGTTGATACTATGGTTTTCACTAAACCAACACCCACACTTGATAAGAAGATTTAAGAATTGAAAGAAGGAAGAGCTATGAGTTCTTTGAATTCACTGAATTATGCTTCTAGGACTAAGGAAGAAAAGAAGAAGATTGAAGAAGCAGTGGTGGAGAAGATGGGAAAATGGAAATATGACCCCTTCGAGCTGAAGAGTTATATGAGTGAAGACCTATTCAAGGCAATCTCCATTCCCTAGAACAATGCAGTCCAAACTGAAATAGACATAACAGAACATACATTGAAGCAAGTTATGCCTGCAATGAAGGTAAAAGAAGTAAAAGAGGCCTTGAAAAAATATCAAAATAATCACACCCCCAGATTCATGGCATTCTAAATATTGAACAAAAACATAGAATATGTAGTTCAGCATGCCACATTAGTGTGGAAATCAATATTTGAGATAAAAGAAGATTCCTCTCCCTTAGTAGGATTCTATGCATCATTTTCATCACTTTCATTAGGGTCAGGTATAGTATCAGTATTCCCTTCAAAAGGGTCATTAGTATCCAGCGAGGTGTCCAGAATCATAGGCACACCAAAAACAAATAAATTAGGTTGCTTTACATTACTGACAAACTGACTATCATCGTTTCCATCTTTAGGTGAATCAATTTTGATCACTTTAGTCTTGGAGGAATCTCCCCTCAAGATAGTTTTAGGCTTAGTAGACTTAGATTTAGGAGGTGATAACTTCTCAGGTTCTATTTCCATTAGGATCTTATCAATCACCTTGTGAGTATCCTCAATTACTTTATCACATCTCATCCCCATTATCTTGATCAGTTTGGACTTAATTCTCAATAGGGGTTTGAGTGAATTTAATATCCTTTCATTCTCATCAAACAATATCAATGGTAACATGTCCTCGATATCTTTTACCCTAATTTGTTCATCTTCTTGTAGTGCTAGCTATTTTCTTATCTCAATATTATCATACAGTTCCTTATGAATACTTCTAGCCATTTCAATCAAGTTCTTCTTGAAAACAAACTTGTGCTTTATCACAATGCGTTCTATAAGAATTTTATCATTTGAATCATACCTGTCATAAAATTTCCTCACTTGATTTATCGTGCCTTTTTCTACAATTATTTTCTCCAGCATTCTCATGTCAGGTTTCTAGAGTCGTCTGTTCATAGGTTTATCTTATGTTTCCTTCTCTTCTTCTTCTTTATTCTTCTCTTCCTATTTATTATTCTTCTCTTCTTCCTTCTTCTTCTTCTCTTCATCCCTTTTATCTAAATTTGACTTGTTTTCTTCTTATGTCCTCTATTTCTTAGGCGGGGAACTCTATTTGGAGGACCTTGTCCTCTTCGCAGGGATTTCTACTATCATCATAGTCTATGATGTCTCCATAGGTACTTCTTCCATAGTAGGGGTGGACTAGAAGTCTTCTCATTTTCTGGAGGTAGAAGAGTTGTAGGGGTAGAGCTTGCCACTCCAGATGTTCTTTCAATCATCTTTCTCCTTATTTCCTTCATCTCTTCTTTAGTAATACCCATCTTACCCACTAGATTATCTACAACATTCTCAATTTTCTTTCTCCTAGCTTTTCTTGTATGTTCCTCTTTAATATTAGAGGATTTATCATCATAAGTACCCCATCTTTCCTCTTAGGGATGTATCAGTGAAGATAAAACATGTTCAACTTGCATGGTCAAAACCTCTTTATCAACGTCATACCCCATAGGGTAACACAAATTCATCCTCATGTCTACTTCTTCAAAACACACACAATTAATTTCAACCATGAAATAGATTGTATATTTGTACTTCTCTACCATCTCTTCGGGTATTCTCATTCTTAGTTTCATTTCTCTCTCCAAGAGTTTGATCATCACAAACAATTGTCCATCTACCCATATGGTGTTCTATCTTATTTAACTGTTTGACACTTGTAGGCTAGTGGGTTCATTGTCTTTTCATGATCTTGGGTGCATACCAGGAAATTTATGCACAATATGTATATACATATGTATCAGCAATGATCTAAATCTGAATGCCTTGGTCCTATATCTCTTTATCTACTTCACATTTTCCATGAATTATTGTGCAAGGACTTCACAAAGATTATACTTGGCATTATCCTTTACCATCTTACATGCCATCATTATAATACCAGCAAAAATTCTATTTGGTCAACTGCTATAATGAAGTTTGTACCCTGGTATTGTTGAAACCAATATTACATCTTGTTTGAAGATTTCATCCAGTGTCATTGACCATTTATCCCATTCAGAGTGGGTTAGGGTTTCCACTAATATCTGGGTATTCTTCTTTTCTACAAGGATGAATCCAGAGTTATCCAGACTAGTAATGTCATGGATAAGCTCACTCCAAATATTTATAGGTTTCTCACCAATCCAAATGAGTTGGTCATGTACTCTGCTCAATAGGATCTTGAACTATTCTTTTTTGTTGAACTCATGTAGTTATATCATTTTCATTACACTTCCATCCTCTTTGATCATGTCTTTCATTTCTATGAAGATCTCAAAGTCTCCCAGAGACTCATAGTTGCAGTGGATATAAGCCCTAATATCCGTGACATGTAGAACTCCATAGGGCATTTAAGAAAATGTGCCTTCAGGGTCATCTTCAGTTGATTTAAAAGGATGTATCTTGAATTTGTATCTAGGCCTCTCATTTACATAAAAAATCATAGGACTATCCATATTCAAAAGCTCACAATTGATGTAAATACCTTTTATTCACTAAATCTCTGAGTTCATGCTTCAACCAACCGCAAATTGCCTAGCTTCTTTGGTCTTTCTCACTCAAATCACCAATTTATTCAACTCTTCTCTTTGAGTAATGATTAGATAAGATCTTTTGATTACCATTATACTTCGCTCTGAAAAGAATGACACAGTTCCTAATAAAGTGAACTCTATTATGATCTAGTCGATCATCAATATGAAGATCACAAGATATAGTGTGTATATCTGTGTGATCTCAGATAGGAGTTTCATATCAATCATACATACTCTCCATAAGCTCGCATAATACTATTCCATATAAATATGAGCTGGATGGTTTTCTATGTATTTCTCCAAAGGTCCCCCTAAGGCCTTGCTTGGCCATTTAGGCCGATGTAACATCAGACGAAGGTTCAATAGAAACTACTAAATCTTCCTGAGCCTTAGACTCACTCCGCTCCTTCACTTTCCAAAATTTACCAGTTTCTTTCACAATTTTTTTTCAAACTCTTCCATGTATCCATCCATACTCACTACTACATTTGGGGCAAAATTTTGATGGCAACTTCTGACGGATGATTTTTTTTTGTGATTTTGTAGTTTTTTTTTGTAATAGTCCCCAATGGTGTCAAAACTCCGATGGGTTTTAAATATACCATCCAAATTTTGACAGTTGCGGGTTATGCATGAAAAAAATAGTGAAACGGCCAAATCATTTTTATTTTTTATGTCGAAGAGATCAAACAAGGAGCGGGAGGAAGCAAATTAGTCAAACCTATGCTCGAAGATAGTGTAGCTAGCTAGGGTGTAATGTCATGTAACTCCACTTTCTTCATCTTTTATCTGTGATTCATTTCGAAGGTATGTGATTTGTAGACATTAGGGTTTATTTTTTGGTAGTGAATGTTAAAAATTGCAGTGATTATGATATGTCCATTTCTTTTCACCTGATGTTCATTTCCTTCATTCATTTCATGTATTTAGTTATAAACCCATGCCCTCTAATCTATATTGTTTCTCAGAGCATTAGCATTTCTATTTGCCCATAAAACTATAGGCAGATGCCCTATTATAGTTTAGGAAGCAAAAGCCAAAAACAAACTGAAAGGTCTAAGAACAAAACTACTACATTGATCCCTCCTTATGTGTATGAACAGTTGTTGTGTATGATTGATTTCTCCTAGCAATTTATCTTTCTGGTGCATCCGATTTTGATAGGCTATCCCCCGCAAGAAGCAGCTAGTTTATATTCCCATGGTGCGAGATCAATTGAAAAGGACTTTCCAGAATGAATGTTCAATACCAACATAGATTCTTACGAGTCACAGGAGCTTAGGATTGATATCTATCTACCCTTCACTAAAGCTATGCCCTCTAATCTGATCATGACAGTGTTTCTTTTTCTTTCTCTTTGAAAGCAACCCTTGGTGCTTTACTTTTAATCAATGCTCTTTGTATTTCATTCACTCACCATTGGAAAATATATGTATAAAAGGTATACAAACTTGAGAGAACCACTCAAAATATCTATAGCATTTTTATCATGGTCAACATTAGTGATTTCCATTGTCAAGAATGATTGTTTCAACACCATCCATTCATATTGTTTTAACCATATTTTATTAATGTTTCTTCATTGATTTATTTAGCTAAGATAGTCAACATCTTGATACACATGAAATTATTGGTTTTTAAATTTATAATTCCTATCACTTTGATCTTGTTTTCTTTTAGACTCATTAAGATATGCTTCTATATTTTATTTCCTTCTTATTCTACATCATGGATTGATCTTGTTGAGGGTCACTTCATTTTATTTCAATGTATTTCACAATATTATATGCTATTAATCTCAGAGTTTTGACTCTCTACCATGCTTAATATCATGCAAATACCCGCCCTCTACTTTTTTCCATAGTTGGGTCTCTGTCATTGCATTTCATTCACTATTCTTAGGCTTCTTCATAATGTATTCTTCATGGACTTGTCAAAACATTCCAAGATAATACTATACTCTATTGGCACATTGTAGCTCCTACACCAATGTTATTCACGCATTGCCACTCTTCTTGCCTTTTCAACCATTGCTTTGACTAATATTATTCAAGGATTTTTGCATGGTCTGTAATACCTACACCTTAGTCTTGTTGGAATTATGTTATATTTGTCATCAGTGAAAACACTTATTCGATTCTGAATGCTTACCGAGCTCATCACTCAGTCCACAGCTTATACCGAGCATTCAGTAATCACCTTGGAAAGCTCAGCGGTAAACAGTTCATACCGAGCAGAACAGTGGTCACCGAGCATATGAACAGTTCAGCAGTGGTTACCGAGAAGAGCAACATGTACCGAGCAGACGGTAGTCACCGAGCTTCACCGTAACTACCGAGCCATCAGTTGAAGCCAACCGAGAAGTCAGTTACTACCGAGTCACCAGCGGTTACCGAGTGA
>MU224742.1:29338-83471 GCA_018584345.1 Thuja plicata
TATATATATATATATATAAAATTGTTGAAATATTTCAAATTTGTGAAGATGACGATCTTCTGTGTATAGGTTACTATTTCAAGGTGACGATCTTGACAATAGTAACCAGGCTTCAAGATTGGCTCCCATAAGGGTTTGTTCCAGATTGGTCCAGACCTCTTGTTGCTTATGTTATCACCTATTGTGTAACAATTGTTAGGATAGACTCCCGAAAGGGGTTGTTCCAGATTGGTCCAGACATCTTAACATTTATATTGTTAATGTGTGTGATAACTTATCATGATTAACATTTTTTATGTGTTTGGATTGGGCCAAATATCATGATATGAAAATTCTACAAATCTAGTAAACTCTCTCTCAAGAGGCAGTGTTAAAATATTGTTCGTTCGTGTTTAATACAACATGACAATTATAATATATATATAATTGAATATAGAATATATATTAAATTAAAGATATAATATATATTAATATGATTTATTAACAAGTCAATCAAGATATATATATCATCATATAATAATTAATATATTGAATCGACCAAACACAATTAATGATTAAGTAAGTTATGACATTCATTGATGGGAGTCACATATACATATTGTGATTGGCATATATGACAGTCACGATACATCGTGACTATTCATATATGACAGTCATGATATGTATCATGACTATTTTGTTTATTATACATGTCGTGCATTATACTACGCTGAGTAAATCATAAATCGTATGTTGTAGATTAGTTAATACGAATAGTCATGACTTATCGTATACGATAAGTTATGACTGTTCATACTAACATCCTTTAGTTCAATATATATATAGTTATTGTACTTTATAGAATCAATCAATAACAACGGCAATTGTATTCTACTGCATCTTAGTTTATATATTATCTTCAGATCTACATTTTTTAACAATAGTTTTCTGCATTATTTGGTTGCCTCCAATAATCATTTCTTCCATTGTTGTTACTGTTTCTCTCATATCTTCCTCCATTATTAGGTTCAAACAATGGATTTGTGTGATCACTGTTGAAAATTGGTTCTCTATTTTTTAATGAGCAGGATTGTATTTTGGTTGCCCATTATCTTTTGGTATCTCCTTTTCGCTTGTCTCTTTTTCATCCTCAAATATTGAATCCAACTCAGTTCTCCTTATTTCTAAATTTTCCAAGGATTCATCACGTAACCTTTTCATAGCTCTCAATAATTTTGGATTCTTTTTCCCATATTCATTTAGTTTACTCAATGTAGCATATAGGAAATTGTCTTCTTCATCATATTCTTCTTCTATTCCTTGAGCTGAACTTTGATCATCTTCATAGCTAAAGGGATTTATAAACTCTTCTAAATCACAATAGTTCCCATCATTGAAACCAGTAGTCTCCCTATCAAGAAACCTTCTATTTTTGGTATACATCTTGTCAGCAACATCTTGCTTACTTCTTCTTAAACTCTTCTGTAAGTCTAATTCAATTTGGTCTAGATGCAAAGATCTTCTACCCAACATGAATACTTACACTCAAATTTGTAGAGTCGCTACCTTCTTGTCAGAAGAAAAATGCTTCTTGATGGTCTTTTGGATTCTTCCTTCCAGTAGAGTGCACTTCAACCTTTTTGGTCTACAAAATCTGAAACTATGAAAACTCACAACACAAACTTTGAAAAATCCAATATTCAGTAAATCAACACCAAAGATTTTGAGTAATCTTCAAAATAATATTATGAACAATTCCCAGTAGAGTCGCTTATCTTTTGGTGCTCAAATCAATAGATTGGATTTCCTATGGACTTGCCAATCCAATGATGGGAAACCCAAATGATTTGGCAAACTAACAAGTTTAACCTTGGGGAAAGGTTGAAACTTCTGTGATTATGGCTTTGTAGAACCAAGGATGGTATGCCTACACCTTAAACTTATCCTTTAAGGCTTTTTATAGCAGATAACGAACATTTAAATCTCTCCTTCACAAGTATGGCAAGTTACTTTGAAAGGAATCAAACTGTAATCAATTGTAAAGATGCAAAACTGAATGATTTGTGAAATTTGTAAAGAATGCTTTGTAAATGTGAATATATAAATGAATTAATTTTAGAATATCTCAACAACATGAAACAATGAATCAAATGTCTATCTCCAATAACAATCAGATCAGTGCCTATATCAACTTGGCAATAGAGTCAATCCAACATTCAATCCTATGTACAACTTTGCAAGACGGTATTCAACCATCAACTATCTGACTGCTTTAGATGCAGAGAAGATTAAGGTCTATATTATATCCTTGTTAGTTTAAATGAGTTTAACTCCCATGGTTGGGAGACCAGATGAACAAGAATCCGTAAACAAATTAAGTTACCACACACTTCCTGATATTCAAACAATGATATTAGATAATAAATCTTCTGCATAAGCAACTCAAAGACATCAATTGAAATTCCTTCAATAACTACAAAGGACTAACTGAATGAGATTTAAACCTTGAGCCAAGCGAGACATAAAACACTTATCTTTTATTGATTATCAAAAATAGGTACATAAGAATCCATGTTCAATTGTGATCAAAACTAAAACTTGAGTGAAAAATGATAATAGTAATGTCACAAAAAAAAATAGACGTCCAAAGACTGATGCCTTTGCATTGATCCTAGTATCCTTATTTATATAAAATCCAAAGGATGTGAACAAGCTTCAGATCAATGCAACGGTTCATATGTAAAACCTTATCCCTATGGTCAACAACTGAACATCCACAATTACAATAAAGAGTGATTTATCATCCTTATGAATAGTTATCGACCAAAGCGATAATATGATTAAACAGTTCATTAATAATTCATTAAGAATCTCTAATATCTCTTTGACTTCTGCATGGTAGATTAATGGTCATTTGCATGCCCTCGATCTTTTCATCTTTTGCCCAGTTTGCTTCATTTTAATTTTATTACCTATGAAGACAATATAAAAAATGTAAAGACAAAAGAAATCCTAATCAACAATGCCATTTGAGCATCTTGTCCTTTATATCCATCTAAGACACATGGAATTCAATTGCACTTTGGCGGTAGATAAAAATTGTGCATCTTTTCATCGCGAGTGATCGTTGATCATAGATCAAACATGAATCGCACCGTAGATCTTCATCTTTCATCGCTTAGTCTTTCTGTGGGGCCAGGACACATGTCAATCAGGGGTAATGGTTTAATGAATAATAATCTTGCATCTTTGCATTAAGCCATCGTGCTCACCGTTGGATCTAACTGAAACCATTATTCTTTTACCACTCTAACTCCAGCCTTTGACTTTATCTTTAACCGCACTTTGACATCGGGTTTACAAATGTCTTTAGTCTCCAAGTCACGATACGTTTTCCTTGACCTCAGGTTTCATACGAGACTCAGTGACTACCGTAAGATCTTCCTTTGCATCAATGACTATCTCCAAGTCTCGTGAACTTTGCTAATGTCATCGAATCCTTTGGAGACTTAGCGACTAAGCTCATAATGCCTGGCCCCGCTCACTGCCATGTGTCATTCTGTCTTTGATTTGTTAGTGCATACTTGGATTACTGACAGAACTTAACCTTATGTTTTAACCTCTGATTTGCTTAGGGGACCTTGTGACTGAGCGGTCGTATGATCTCAAAAACTTTCTTTTAACCCTGATCACTTCATGAGACTATGCAACCAACAGGATTTTAACCTTACTCAAGTCAAACTAGAGTTATGTCTGTAGTTATGAAATTACACTAGCCTTGAAGTCGTGATAAGATTTTGCTAACTCAGGATTTAATTCGAGATAACATGAATACCGTCGGATTTAAACAAGCCCAGATTAAGATCAACAGATATCGCTGAGTCTTGAAGGCATTTGAGAATATTCCCTTTCCTTATGAGACTACGTGACCAAAGGATGTCGCCTAGTCGCTGAAGCATAAAGGATATTCAATTTTGATTTACAGATAATGCAACAACCATAAGATTTACTTTGTATCCACGACCACGATTTAATCTCTGAATCTTTGACATAACCTCAATATTATTTGGCAATCACGCGACTGAGGAAAAAAGATAACCCTGCTAATAACTCTGAGTTTGATCACGATATTACGCAACTGAATGATCTCAAAGTCGTAAGAAGATTTCATTAACCTGTGGTTTATCAAGAGACTTCGCACCGATCATTGGATCAAGGGAGGATCAATACGAGATCAATGGCTCGCGTGGAATCTCTTAACGATAAGAGCATATTCCTTTTTATCACTAGATTACGTGACCAAGATAGTCTTCAAAGGCACCAAGAAAAAGAGAATATTCCCTGCCAAGGTCATAAAATATACTAAAATGAATAATAGACAGCAAAAAGGGCCAATGAATATATTTATGAATTCAAATATATGCAAGCCGTAGAAAATATAAGACATAGCAGTTTTAACAGGAAAATGCAAGGAATTAAGATAGGATAAATACATAAGGCAGAATAATTGCAATAATGAACTATGAATGGATGGAGGAAATACAAGTATAAATTAAGATAATGATTGCAGAAATACTTCATTGAATTGTTTATCCATTCAAATTTGATTGTAAATTTGGGTTATACCACCTAGTTGACAACAAAGCTTAAAATTCTCATACTAATTTTGATGAAGATATTGAGGTAGTATTTGTTTCTATGAAGGATGATTCAGACGAAGAAGAAAGGTATGTTGAAACAACACTCATATCTAAAGTTAGAAAAAATGATGTCTGGATTATTGATAGTGGTTGTACTCATCACATGACTGGAGTTAAAGAAAACTTTGAATCTTTTGAATATTATAATGGTGGATCAATTAGGATGGGTAATGACTCACCTTGCCCAGTTGAAGGAAAAGGTACCATCATGTTGAATAATCTGACCAGATGGGAAAATGCATGTTGGGTGAAAGGACTTAACTATAATATGTTGATTGTTTCACAGCTGAACAACACAGGACATTGAGTTGCATTTGAGAACAAAAAGGCAATAATCTATAATGGAATAGGAAAGTTGATCAGTACTGGTGAACAAATAAAAGGTAATCTATTCTATCTTGATAATATTGAGACCACTTATTTATTGGCTAGAAATGAAGATGTTTGGTTATGGCATAAACGGTTATGTCATGTAAGTTTTGACAACATGGTTAAGATAAGTAAGAAAAGAAAAGTGAGAGGCTTACCGAGTATTTGAAAGCTCGACCATGTTATGTGAAATAATTGTCAATTAGGAAAAATGAAAAAGTCTAGTTTCAAGAGCAAAACCTACTCATCTAATGCTATATTCTAGAGTTAGTCCATAATGAATTATGTGGACCAATGAGAACAAAGAGCTATTATGGTGTTAGATAATTTATTCTATTTGTTGATGACTATTCTAGGATGATGGTTGTCATGTTCTTAAAAGAAAAATCTGAAGCATTTAAGATGTTCAAATGGTATAAAGCTAAAGTTGAAAAAAAAAGTGGAAAAGAACTAATATGTTTAAGATCAGATAGAGGAGAATTTATTTATGATGAATTCACTAAATTTTGTAATGAGCATGGGATTACAAGATAGGTTTCTGTACCGAGAACACCACAGAAAAATGGGATTATTGAAATGAGGAATAGATGAATTATTGAATGTGCCAAAAACTGATGATTGAAAAATGCATCACATAAACATTCTAGAGAAAAGTTGTAAGTACTGTTGTTTATACACTGAACCGAGTTCAATTAAAGAAACACACAAATAAGACACCTCATGAGCTATGGTATGGATACACACCAAATGTGAGTTACTTTGAAATTTTTGGATTTTAATTTTATATACTGAGAGATGATAGAAATTGGAAACTTGACTCTAAAAGTGATGAAGGAATATTTCTAGGATATTCTACTAAAAGTAAAGCTTATAAATGTGTGAACAAATCTTCTAACAATATCATTGAAATTGCAAATGTTAAAGTGGATGATTTTTCTTAGAAAAATGATGAGGAAAGAAGAAAGGAACTTGAAGATTAAAATAGATTTGTCTACATTGAAGAACCTGACACTTTTCTCGAGCGACAAAACAATGCAACTGAGAAACATGTCGCACACACTGAGAATCAGGAAAATGGTAACAATGCTGAATTGGGTGATGAAGATCAAAATGAAGCTCAAAATGAAGATCAAAATGAAGCTCAAACTGAAGATCAAAATGAAGAACATAGATCTAAACCTATACTTGCTAAATATGTCAGAAGACACCATCCACATGACCCAATAATTGGGACAAAAGAGAAGGAACAAGAACAAGAAGTAATTCGCTTAACAATAGATGTTTGATTTGTGATTTTGAGCCTAAATATGTTAATGTTGAACTTAAGAATCAAGAATAGGTTAGTGCAATGAATGAAGTGATTGAACAGATTGAGAAAAATATAACATGGACATTAGTACCTAGACCGAGTGACAAAAATGTCATTGGCACCAAATGGATTTTTAGAAACAAAATTAGTGAGAATGGAGAAGTCATAAGGAAGAAAGCTAGACTGTATGCAAAGGGTATGCACAAGAAGGAGGTATTGACTATGGATAAACCTTTACGCTCGTTGCCAGACTAGGAGTAATAATTCTACTTGCTTATGCTACTTTCAAAGGATTCAAAGTATACCAAATGGATGTTAAATCTACATTTCTGAATGGAATACTAGAAGATGAGGTATACATTGAACAACTTGAAGGGTTTGTTCATCCTAAAAAGAGGAAAATGGTTTATAAACTACACAAAGCCTTGTATGGATTGAAACAAGCACCGAGAGCATGGTATGAAAGACTTTAATCTTATCTCATTAGCATTGAATTTGTTAGAACAAGTGACAATAGTAATATGTATTTAAAAGGAGATACTAATGATAAGATTTTGATTGCTGAGATATTTGTCGATGATATCATATTTGGAGGTAATGATATGTTATGCAAGTCATTTTCTAATGAAATGAGCAAATAATTTGAAATGTCAATGTTTGGAGAGATCAATTTTTTCTTGGTCTACAAATTCTACAACAGGATGTAGGCATTTACATCACACAATCCAAATACATCAAAGAAGTTATGAAGATATTCAAAATGGAGGACTCCAAACCAGTTGGAACACCTATGGAAACTAGATGCAAATTGACAAAGGAAGACAAGACAACCGAGGTAAATCAAACCTTATACAGATCTATGATTGGTAAACTAATGTATGTTGTACACACTAGACCTGATATAGCACATGCAGTTGGTATAGTTGCGAGATTCTCTGCTAACCCTAAGGAATCACACATGACTACTGTTAAAAGAATTTTGAGATATCTAAAGAATACTGAGGACTATGGTTTGTGGTACCATAAAGAAGGGAAATTTGAGCTACAAGTTTATACTGATGCTGATTGGGCTGGAAACATATATGATAGAAAGAGCACAATAGGAGGAGCATTCTTTATGGGTGACAGACTTGTCACATGGATAAGTAAAAAGAAAGGATGCATATCTCAATCAACTAGAGAAGCAGAATATGTAGTTTCTACAACAAATTTCTCTAACATTGCGTGGATTAAGCAATTGCTGAAAGGTATGAATGAGGAAATTCTTGACCCAGTAATTATCTATTGTGATAATACAAGTGCTATAAACATTTCAAAGAACCCTGTGATGCATGCTAAGAAAAAGAACATATCTATTAAGCATCATTACTTGAGGGAACAAGTATAAGAGAAACAAGTAATACTGGAATATGTACAATCTAAAGAAAAAATAGAAGACATATTCACAAAACCATTTCCAAAAGATACATTTGAATACGTGAGGAATAGACTAGGGGTTCATCCCTTGTCTATTGGTCACTAAGATGAATTGAAGGTTGCATCAGCCTACACATTATCAAAAGATTAATCATTTTGATGCATGCTGAGATATGGACTGTAATGACATATCATTACACTGAAGGTACTTATTTGAACCACACACCAGAGATATCGTTGGCTACAATAGAGCTGTATATATTTTTTGGCAATGATTTCAAAGGGAGAGAAAGATTCAATGAAATATCCATCAGGGAGAAAGATTCTACAACACAAAGGGAGAGAATATCTCAAGGTTATTGTAAATGAAATAACCATCCATCAAAGGGAGAGAATTGGAGAGATTTAACACTGAATATCTATCCAGAAAAGAGAGAAGAGATTCTACAAGAAAGGGAGAGACAAAATCAAAAGAAAAAATGGCTACAACTATCTACTGAAGGGAATGCAGAAAGGGAGAGCACACAAAATAATCAAATCTACATGGAGAGTTGTATGGTAAATATTTTTTTGTAGTGATTAAACATATCAAATCTGAGCTAGAAGAGCTTACCTAGATTCATATATTTGAATTGGTTATAGAACGATAAGTTTGGTATGTTATGGCATGTGTTATATATAATATTTCATATTATGTTGCCATCAATCCCAAATGGGGAGATTGATGAACTATAACTGATTAAATTTTTGAAGATGATAAGTTGATGATCACCGAGCTGAAAAAGTGAATGCAAGACATTAAATCAGTTAATGTATTGTATTGTCATTGTTGTCAACTAAATATGGTTTGATTATTCATACACATATTGTTATAAACTTGAAGATCTGAAGAGACAAATTTTATGTGGTTGGTAAAACATAAAAGGTCAATATACACTGAGTGACAGTGAACATTGAGCAGTTCACAATGTATACCGAGCACAACAATAATCGAGCAAGTGTTACCAAGCATAACTGGAGTTAATTACCAAGCATAACTAAAGTTGATGACCGAGCATAACTGGAGTTGATGGTCGAGCATAAATGGAGTTGATGACCGAGCATAATTGGAGTTAATAACTGAGCATAACTGAAGTTGATGACTGAGACTAACTAGAGTTAAAGTATGGCAAAATTGCTTAGCTGACAAATCTACAAATTAGGGATTGACTGATTGATTGTTTTATTATCAACGATCAGTTAAGCTAAAGCAAAGAAGTAGATTAAAAGCATGTTTTAATCAAAGTTATCAAGGAGAGATTTATAGAATAAAACTAAAGGAGAGATTTATGGGATAAAGCAAAGCATGATGAGTTTTACGGATCAAGAAGAGATCTACGACAAAAACAAGGAGATTAAGCAGCTAATCATGTCTATATAAAGAGACAAGGAATTCATTATTAGAAAGAGGAATGCTGAATATATTTTGTGTGAAGATAGAATTCTTCATGCAGATCTGATCATACAGGTTGAAGAACATAGCCAAGGAATTTTGCAGACACCGAGCAACAAAGGACAAAGCATTCACCTAGCAGAATAAAGAAAGAAAGCAAAGGAACTAAAGTGTATATTGATTAGAGAGGTATTATAGAACTAACAATTGACCTGAATATTTGCAAATCAAATTTGTATTTTGAATAGAACATTTACTGTATCGGTTTAACCATTGATTCATAAAATCTCTTAACTGAGTGGGATTTAACAGTCCTTATTGTATTGAGATACTCAAGAGTATCAAAATGTTTTCTTATTGATAATATAGTGAGTGCTAGGTCAAAAGATAAAATGTTGGTTTTAAATCCTCTAACAAGGTCCCACTTAACAATGTGTATTGTAACCTTTAACAGGGTTGGCTCTTCACCGAGCTCACTTCAGAAGAGTGAAAATATTTTGGGTTACCGGTCCCAGGTGGTTTTTCCCATTTTGGGTTTCCACATTAAAATCTATGTGTCAAATGTGTATATGTTTCAATTCATTGATATTTTGTTTTACACATTATTGAAACTGGATTGGTCGGTTAACTCTAAGTTTATTTACTGCTACTCGGTAAAGTCTAGAAAAAATAAATATTATATCTTACCGAGTAGTTTATATTTGTTAAGATTATTTATGGCATATATCTTGATGAAATTGAGACTATAAGATAACTGAGGGCATTATATTTGAGAGATAAGTTTTTGGTTGGATCTTTTGGAATAATTATTAAGGCCACTGATTCACCCCCCCCCCCCTCTCAGTTATTCTANGTTGGATCTTTTGGAATAATTATTAAGGCCACTGATTCCCCCCCCCCCCCCTCTCAGTTATTCTAACATTGTATGTCTTGTATTCATGCACTATAGAATACCTTGGGTTTCCTTTTACTTTGTCACATGATATGACTAGAATTCATTTTTTTCATTTGATCCTTCCCAAAGGAATCACCTTTGTTGAGTAGTTAAATTTTGAGTCATTACTTTGGAAACCTCAATACAAGACATGTCACATCTTGACTTATACATCCTATTCATCAAGAGATACTATAGACTCTCTTCTACTTTAACTTTGACTTTGGTTGTTTAGTGGACTTGTTTTAGATACATGATATTATACAGTTTAGATAATGGATTGTGAACTTATTTAGAAACTTTAACTAGTAATTATACTTCTTGATACACGGTTACTATGCATTATGTTCTATGGATTAATTTTTATTTATGTTTACTATGCATTATGATTACATTATTACGAATGGGCAAATAGTAAATGAAAATATATTGTTTTATTCATAATTGATTTGGGATTATGTTTTATGAGCTAACCCTATTGATGAAAACTTGAGTGTTGTAAGTGGTGGTCAGAACTGAAGGCGAGAATGAGGCCCAAGAAAAGGAGGTTAGCATCTTGGTAGTGGTTGGTTTGATGGATATTTGGAACACATGCACTTAGTTAGAGTAATGATCTTACATGTTTTATTGGATCCTAACCCTATCTGCGTGTTGTGCCTATGTGTCAGTTTTTGTTAAAAAATGTGTGCTTTTTCAATGCATAAATGTTATCGTGATGGATAGGAGAATTTAATTAATTTTTTTGTAAATGTACATATATGTGTATTTGATTAATTAGGAGTATTTGTTATGTTTCCATACTCTTATAACACTGAAAACAAGTAATTAATAATGTTCTGATAGTTGAACCTATTAGATTTCATAAAATTTTTGATTTCAAACAATTAAAAATTTAATTTGAAAAAAAAATTGTTTATAAAGATGTAATAAATAAATGATTAATTTTTCATTTAAATTAGAAATAAAATTTTATTTATAATTTACAAATACAAATATTTAAAACTAAGTGTAAAATAAAATCATCCCTTTCTCATTTTTTTTAATATTCTTTACACCACTCTCATTCCTTCACACTATTATCATTTTCAAAATATTCTTCACACAATGGAGATTACAAAAGAATTTCATGGCAATCACATGAAGGGGTGAAGTCATGTTAAAAAGGGGGGAAATGGGATATTGTTGATACCTTTTTTTTTTTCCTAAGGATAAGAGGAGAGAATTACAAGTAGCTTACCATTCATTTGAAGATTTACAGAGCCATCATTCTAAATTGGGTATGTAGAACTTTTTCCTCTCTTGTAAATAAGAATGGACTCTTATAAATAATCTTTAAGGGGAAAAGTGTTCAGTATAGATTGCTATCATCATCTACCATTGAAATAAATATGTATTTTTCTCTCATCCTCACCCTCTATCTTGTTGTTCTAAATTTTTCATTTTCAATTATTCATAGCTGTATATTTTCGCTCGAGAGTGGGTTCGAACCAACTTAATGTATTCTCATTATATCCACCTTAGTTTCCAAATTTCACGCGCCTTGATTTTGCTTCTGCATTGTGCATTTTTAATTTGATTTTTCATCTGCATTGTACATTTTTAATTTGATTTTTGTGACAAGAACTCTTTATGATTTGATAGATGTCCACCCTTTTCTTCTTGCTGTTAAAGCTACATAGTAGAGAGGGAATAAGAAATGTTATTGAATCTAGAGTCTCATTAGACCACATTTAATTGAGGCATTGTTTATACTATTTGTGATCTATCTATATGTGCAATATGATTTAGCAAATTAGTAAGGTCTTCTCAACAAATCTGTTTTGAACTTATTTTGCAATGATGGTGTTTACTTAAACCAAATTGTTGAGGCCTTTTAATTTTTCACCTACCAGGTCATCTGCACCCTTTTTGCATCCTTTATACTTCTGATGGATTCCTAGGCTCTGTTCCAATGCTTCCATTTTGGCACACGTAGGAAGAGGTTATTGGAAAAGGTTGTAGAATTTGTTTTTTCACTTGTCAATCCCATTTTCTTGAAAGTTTCTAAATCTTTTTTCCTCAAATTATTTTTGTGCATATCCTGCAACCAATGCAATATGTGAAACCACCTTGAAATTTCTATATTTTAACGAATGTCTATACGTTGTTTTAAAAGCTTCCATTTTGACACAACCAGGAAGTGGTTGCAAAAAGGTATGGAATTTGGCTTTAAACCTGCCAAATTGTATCAGTTTTGAATCCTTTTCAATAATCCATTCTCTACACACCTTAAAAATCAACACATATTATGAGATGATATTCCCTTGAGTCATTTTGTCAATGGTTTCATTCATTGCTTATGTTTCCACACTTATTTTTGAGGCATATTGACATTCATTTCAAATCTCCCAATGTAAATAAGGTCGTAGGGTAGTAATTATTGTAATCAAGTATTCTATTTTAGGAAATGATATACAATCCCTTGAACACAACCTGAGGTTCTAATGGAAACAAATGAAAATTTCATGCTACCATAATCATTAAGGAATTACAAATAGTTGTATTTTGCATATAAACTCATTGTTAAATTTTCAAAAAAAAAAAAAAAAGGTGAAGTGCTACCTAAGGGGGTAGTTCTCTATATTGATATAGAAAAACTATAAAACAAGTACACAATAGATTTAGAGCTAATGAAAGAGGAATATAATACCTTCACTCAGCTCAAAAATACTCTGTCTTTTCTTAGTGGTAAAAAGATTATCATTTTCAGATAGTAGGTTGTTGAAACCTTCCATGTCTAGTTTTAAAATTCCCTTTTTGAAAAGGGTCCAATTTTTTTTTCCATCTTCACCTTCTTTCCTTCTTCTTCTAAGTTAAAAATCTTTGCTATCTCCCCAATATCTCTCTTGACTTGTGTTTCTGCAATTTTTGTCATTGTCATCTTTGCTACTGCTTTCCCTTTGATTTATGTGCTTGTAATTTGAACAATAGGGGTGTAAAACTTGACACACACCTCTCCATCATTGATATGGCCCTCTTCTTGTGCCCAAAACTTACTCCCAATAACTCTTGTCATGGCCTCCTTTTATTTTTTATTATGTTCTCATGTGAAGAGTCTCCTAAAATGTTCCTCTCCTTCCTCCTGCAAACACCTACAAACAACACCCAGAATGCTTGCCATAATGTGTATTAGTAATATCTATATCAAAACCTCAAATGAAAATATTTGTATTTCCTACATAGATTCTAGTTTTAGATCCTCTTTCAAGCTCATTTGGATATTTCTAGATTTTTTATCTGCTACAAATTAGTGATTTCGAGTTCCTCTTTTTATAGTTTGTGAATTTTTTGAGTTCTATTGTATTTTATGACCTGTGTATCTTTTATAATGATTTACGGGTATACTCATTTTAGGATCAAGCTCATTTATGTACTCGACTTGTCATTTTGTTTGTGTTTTAAAATGGGGTTGGTTGTTCGAAGATAGGGTGATTCTATTTATAAGCAATTTCTAGACTGATGTGTAATCAATGTTTTATTTTTTATTTATAAATATCACTTGATAATTCTTATGTGTCTTATTCATGCCAAATATATTGGAATTCAGTATTCCCTATCTAGTTAGTGGAATTGGGTGCAAAACTTCCACTTTTTTTTCCAAATCCATTGTTTGGGACGCTAAACTACAATTTGGGTTTCAGAGATCAAAACCTAGTTTAGGCACCAAAATCGGCGGCATTATCTTCCCACCCAATAGGTGGAATTTGAAATCATCTTATGGATTTACCTTCTCACGTATTTCTCTAAATCTTGTAATTTCCTAAAAAATTCCTCCTCTTCATCACGTATATCAATTTTAATCTTTGTGCGAGACAGCCCCACGCCTGGCCGAGTCCCTAATTTTTGTTGTAAATTGCCCCCAGGGTCTGTGATGCACTCCTTTGTAATGTCACTCACTCGAAGCATAAACCTTGAGTGAAAGACTAATTGTCCTTCTATTACCGCACTTCAATTCCTGATACGTATTTTCAGGAAAATGATCTCCGTTAGACAGAGTAGTGGACAAGGAAATGGTATCTTTGCCCAACAAATGCAATGTAATCCGTTGCAGTGCTGAATATTACTCTTCACTCATCATTTTTAGAGAATGAATTTGAATAATCATGTTGGATGACGTGGATGATCGCATGAAATTGGATGCCTTGGCTGGGGACTGGTTGTCCCCTGGCAGTCGCTTAATCATAACTTATAGAAATCAACACATTCTCAATGTTGCCCACATCTCATCTGAATGCATTCATGAGATAAGCGGAGTCAAGGAAAGTGAAGGTCTACAGTTGTTTAGTTGGTACGCTTTCCTTCTAGTTGTTTAGTTGGTACAAATTTTGTTACATCTTATCTCAGTTCCAATTCTAATTTTGAAATTGGCAACCAAACGCAAAAGATGGATTAGGTCAACCAAACAGTCCAAACTATCTTTCGAATACACAAAACTTGAATTTTAAAATCTTATTTTGAGATAATTAGGTTTTGAGTCAAATTCTAATTTCTCAACCAAATAGGGCCTTAGGCTCCATTTGGTTGTAGGAATTGACCTATAATTGGCATAAAGTAATTCCAACTTTCTCAAATCCTCAGTTTGGCAGTACAAAATGAAATTGGAAGAGGGGGATGTATATGCTCATTTTGACCCAAAATGAGCATATACATCTTCCACTTGAAAAGGTGGAATAGGAATTTGAGAGCTAAATTCCCATTTTTTCAATCTCCATTTTGAAACCATTTCGGGTCTGTATGCAAACAAATTTATATTTGGGGTCTATGTAAATTCAAATTCGGTAACTATTCATCCTTTTCTCACACAAATGACATAGTTCTCTTGTAGCGCCATGGCATAAGTTGGAACCCTAAAATTGGTAGGTTTAGAGTTGAGGCATGATTCAATTTTCAACAAATGGGTTATCATTTCTCCTACTAGAGGAAAACACCCCTTTGATTTCAAATCTGTCGTAAATACTTCACACCAATCTGCAGGTCCCTATCCATTCTGTCTCCATCATGAACACAAATGTGCTCTTGAAATATTCAAAATCCCTGAAAATGTTTCACATTGGAAAGTAATAACATAGAAGAATTTTTGAGGACACTGGGTGATTTCGAACCTTTTTCCCTTGAGGAACTGGGAGATTTATGACACATTTTACTGTGGCTTTCAACAGAATGGACCTTTAGTCCTTGACCTCTGCTTCGAGCAAAGACAACTTTTGATCTAGGTAAGGGTTGTTATGTCGGTGGTTATAACCACAACTATAGATTTTAGGATGTGTCACACAAAGGTAGAGAAGATAAAAAATGACAAGGGACAGGTACATTGTTCTGATTACGTAAAAATAGGTTTTACAAGGACCCAAAACCTTTAAACCAAGAATTATAGATATTCAATAAAGTTCAAAAACAACTGTGCCATAGCACCTAGAAAGGAAATCCAAAAATCCTAGCTAACTAACAACCTAACTAAAAAGTCCCATAGATATTCAAAAAAATAGGGACAAAAAAAAAGGATAGGCCCAAAAAAAGACATCTACATGCCATTCACAATATCCTGTGCCTGAATAACCATTATCTACATCTGATTAATAGAATTTGTTAGGCCTTTAGTATCTTTATCTCCCTTTGGACTCATCTTCCTGGTACTAGCCCACGTGCATTTACCAAGTCCTGTGGTATCCTTCACCTCTTTTCCATCCTTTTCGCCTCTGTCCTATTCCATATTTTCCACCAAGATCTTCGCATGCCCAATATACGCTTTAAGGCTCACCAAACATTGCTCCCCTATCTTGCGCACTGTTTCCTCAAGGGATAGGTACGTTGTTATTCATCTCTACTATCTTTACATTTTCTATTGTTTTTTCTTCTAGATTTGGGTGCAAGAAGCTTGTTAACACAGATCTAGCTAAGTGTGTAATGTATTTCTTTGGGTGTTGCAGTGATTGCAATTTGACATGGATTTAAAACCATGGCATCAATTTGGGGCCACAAATTCTCCCTATGTTAGATTAAGAATATTCAAATGGAATGAGGAAGAGTATGAGGGAAATCCTCTTCTTCTTCATTCCATAATTCTTGAGAAGTATGAAATTATTAAGCCATTGTTATCAGATCACCAGCCTTCAGACATGCAAACCTTCAAAGTTGAGGTAAAAACTTCTCAATCCTTTAAAGACTATATAAAATGCATTGAGATGATGTATTACCTCCCTTCTGATTCCAATTTCAAAATGTGGAACCAAACAGAGGAAATGCATCTTCTCACTCATATTCCAAGTCAACCAAATGGTCCAAACTATATTCCAAAAATGAAAAATAAGAATATAAAATCCATGATTTGACCATTTCCAACATTTGATCACATTCAACATTTTCTAATTCTTGCAACCAAACAGGCCCTTAATACTCATACAGTTCTCATGAGGTCTTAGAATTTCATGATTTTTATTTTAACTTGGAAATGTACCAAATATTGTGGTATCCTGATATCATATTGTATAGTTGGAAAATGGAAGCACTTCCATTGTAGACTGGTTTAGCCTTCTGAGTAAGTGGTTTGGGGTCATGTCAAGCGCCTTGAATGGGTCTCTGACTTGGATCTGGATTTCCCCTCTGTTATGCCCCATTTCCCACTTTTCTCTGGCCTATTTCTGGCATCCTAAAATGCAAACTTGAGACTTTTGACCTCAGGGTCAAAATTGACCTTTCTGGGTCAAGGTTGACCTCAACCCTAACCTAGGTCAAAATTGACCTTGATTCTGACCCAAGGTCCAGATTTCATGATTCGGGGTTTCTGGATGTTGGGCTTCGGAAAGGTTTAATTCCTGCTTTTGGGTCGGTTGTTTCGTTCTTCGGAGCAACAAATCTTGAAATTATATTTAATATAGGTCCACTTTTAGGGATATAGGTCTAATTGGAATTTAATTCTCCTATGTAGGTCTCTCTAGAATATTGTGCCCTAGATTCATATATAAGGAAGCTTTCTCCTCTCATTTTCTCTAACTATATAAGACTTGAAAAAGACAACTCTATGCATGATCTATTGAAGAAAGCATCTACACTCAAGCATCCAAGCATTTAGGCATCTTCAAGAACTCAATTCATCAAGGAGATCCATTGGTAGCCATTGAAGGATTCAAGCTCTATGGAGCCCTCTTGTTGAAGATTTCTCCATCTACATTCCTCCAAGCCTCTTCCTATTCCAAGGTCCATTCAAGATTGGTGTTGAAGATCTACATGCAATTGATTTGAGATATCCTACATCCAACATTCTACATTCTACATCCATTCGGTGCATACATACTTGTGGATCCACGGATTCGAATCTGCCACAAGGGTTTCTACACAAGCAAGGTGAATTTGTTCATTTACTTTGTTTACTTATGCAATTTCAATTATACTTTAAGGTTAATTCCAAAACTGGGGTTTGACCAAGACAAACCCCTCCCCCCAGCAAACAAACCATTTTTCTTGTAGGGACAGGTTTAGAACAATGAATTGGAGTGCAGATTTGGATACCCTTTTTGACAAACTATTGGGAGCCAGAAATAGATTTTCTATCGAACAGTGCAGGTCAGAATCGACATTATGTTTTGGGTCAGAATCAGAAATGTTGGGTCAAAGGTGACATTCATTTTTGGGTCAAAATCATAATTGATCCAGATCAGAAAAAGATTTATGGGTTTTCTTCGTCTTTGTGTTTCTGTTCCAGATCTGGTTGCAAAATTTCCAGAAACTTAGTGTAGACACCTAAAAACAACATTCTTCATATCTATAGAATTTTGAGGTTAGTACTTGTCTTCAATTCATTTCAATTAAAGTTTTAATCTTCCTAAATCTATCACACACTCTCTTCTATAAAATGGGAGTTAGGGTTTTTCTCTTTATCCCTATCCTTAATAGGTTGATTCATTTATGCATTGATCCTTTCTTTAGGGTTAATCAATTTGGATCTTCCCCTTATGAAATTTGGGATTAAGAGGACAATATTAGCTTCTTCACTATTCCTACAACATACATTAAATTTATAATCATCCATTTTCACATCACACATAACATACAATTTACATTACATACATTCATTTTTATATATTACATTTTGGTGAACCAGAAATAGAAAACTCTTTCTTTTTTGGTGTTAGATTTACATTTTATGTTAGATCTTGCATACATATTAGATTATCTTTCTTTTATGTTCTTTCATTTACATTTCAAAAATTAAATAAGCAAAATCTTGTGTTTCCTAAATTAGTTCATTTGCATTGCATTGGTTTATGAGCTTTACTACTTCTAGTCCTACTTATAGTATCTCGGTTAGAAGAAGTCGTAGACTTATGGGTTCCTTTGATCCTGAGTCTTCCTCTCCTTTTGTTAGGATCCTGGATGACAATTTGACCACCCATGATTCCAACCTTCTATGGAGCATAACTCTTCTCGCTCATCTCATGATGACGATGAGGCTTTAAGAGTTCCTCCTGAACAAGTCCAAAAACTTTCAACGAAACTTGATAAAATGAGAAATTGGCTTATTCAAGAAAACCATAATCAAGATTCCATCCAAGATATAGAGGCTCTTAAGAAAGTCCTTCTTGATAGTGATCAAGGTGCTAATCTCTTGCATGGTATCACTCATCTTGTGCATTTTAATGTTAAACCTTTAGCTCAAGAGGCTCAAGATCTTGGATTCACTCCTCCTATCACTAGTGAGGAACCTTATTCTATTCCTTTACCTAGAATTCCTACTTACACTCCTCCGTTAATGACTACATCTCTTCCAATTTCATCTATTCATGTGAGTGTTCCACTGGTGTCTATACCTACCTCGCAGCCTTCTTGCCATAGTGTTCCTTTTACCTATTCCAACTGTGGTTCCAAGTGTTCCACCGGTTGTGTCTTCCATTCCTACCACTTCCTACACTTTTCCTACTATTCCTAATGTTTCTATGCCACCTATTTATTCTAATGATTCCACAATCATTAGTTTGGCTCAAAACGTGTCATCTTTACAACAAAAACTTGCATCGTTAACCCAATCCAAGTTTAGCATTCCTACATAGGATATGGGTATTCCTTTATCCATAGACATTATTCGTGATACTGTCCCTCAACAAGCTGATATGCCTCATCTTGAGAATTACAATGGTAAGGGAGATCATGTTACTCATGTTAAAAGATTTCAAATCCTTTGTAGTGACTACGCTCATGACCATAGGATTTTAGCTAATTTTTTTGCTAGAACTTTTCATGATAAGGCCTTGCAATGGTATTTTTCTTTACCTCCTTATTCTATTGATTCTTTTCCTAAACTTGCTAATACCTTTATCCAGCAATTTCAAAATAACATTGGTCTGCAAGTTTCCTTAACTGATTTAATGCATTGTAAACAAAACACTAAGCAAAAATTGACTGGTTTTATTGGTAGATTTAAGCATTTGCATGCTCATATTTCTTATCATGTTCCTGATATTGATATTCAACATATGTTTATTTCAAATTTACAAAAGGATATTAGAGATAAGATTTTTCTTACTGAATTTACCTCTTTTCAAAAACTTTGTGCAACACTTCATCATTATCAATTACAAGTGAGTCAATTTGAGAGAAACACTCCAATGGCTCCTGTTCCAGTTAATAAGAGTCATGCCGCTCCTAATCCTAATAAGTTTCAAAAACATAACAACTATGTCAAGATCAATAAATAGGTGAATGCAATCGCTGATCAAGTTGTTGTTTCATCCAAAAATACCACTTCTGCATCCACTGCTTTCCATATGAATCATATGTTTACTCCTCTCTCTAAATCTTTACATTCCATTATGAGTAGGTTGTTAAGTGCTAATATGATTACTTTTCCTCCTATTCGACCTCTTCTCCCTATTATGATGGCATCAAAATCCTTTGATCCTAAAGCTTTTTGTCAATACCATCTACAGAATGGCCATGATACTGAAAAATGTTATTCTCTAAAGCATAAGGTTCAAGATGTAATCGATTCCAATGCTTTATCCATTGATAATTTTCATGGTAGTGGGAAAAAATCTGTCTCTCCTCCTAATCAAAACCTTCAAATTTATACAAATACTTTACCTACACATGATACTAATACCATCGTTCAACCATCTTCTGTTGATATTGTTTACGATTCAAAGATGGATGATCTCAATCACATTGTTAATCATGTGGACCACTTTATTTCATCTCAACCTACTTTTCAAGATCCTTCACCTCCACTTAAACTTCAAGATCCACCTAAACCTAAGAAACAAACTAAGGATAAATGACCTAGGGAACTCTTAATTACCGTTGATGATTCTGAGACTATTAAGGCTCTCGATGGTCCCCTTTATATTTATGCTAGGATTGCTAAGATACCTACATGTGGTTGTCTTGTTGATCTGACATCTTTAATAAATGTCATTACTGAGGAAAACCTTTTTATGAAAAACCTACAACGTGATTTTTATGATACATCTGATGCATGGACCCAAACTTGTAATGGTTTTCTCTATCCTTCACTTGGTTCTATTAACTTTCCTGTTGAACTTTGTGGTAAAGTTGTAGATACTACCTTCATTGTCATTCCTACTTCTGATCAGTTTCAAGTCAAATTTGGTTTTCCTTGGTTAACTGCCATGCATGTCGTTGCTTCTCCTATTCATAATTGTATTAATTTCATTCATAATGGAGAAGTGAAAATGATTAATCATAGTTTGTATCAACCTTCTAGGCCTAGAGATTGTGATACTCTTGATTTATTTTGGCCTTCATTACCTAATTCATGTCCTCCTCACCTTGATAACCTTTTTTGTTCATATCAAGCCTATAAACATCACAAGATTGTCGAGTTAAGCATGCCTTGGATAGATCTTAACCATGGTCTTTTTCCCAATCCTTCTATACCTCCTTTATCCATTACTACTAGCTCTATTACTCAACCTCCTAGTGTCGCTTCTTAGCCTACTAAGAGTCCTACCAATCCTCCTATATAACATGTGAAGGAACCAGTTGTCATTCCTCCTAGTTCTCAACATGTGTCAAACAAAGCGAAACATAAAAAATCTGCTAATGACCTTCCTAAGAAGCATAGGGATAATGCTAGGGCCCGTGCCTCTGTTCTTCAAAATTCTTTACCTTCTTTCAACCAACCTATGCCTGATGTGTTGGAGGAAGTTAATGTTCATAATGATGTTAAAATGAATAATTATGATGATTCTATTCATATCTTAGATTCTATTTTAATTAATCTTGATGAGGAAGATACTCTTGATGATCCTATCAATCCTAGTGATGAATATCAGACCATCAATATTCATACTAATTTAAGTCATATGCTTTCAAATCAATTGATAATTACACCTAGTATCGAACATTGCGATTCTCAAGAGGATCCTTGTTTGGAACTGACTATTATTCCTATTGTATTGGATATAGTCCCTCTTGCAAGTTTCCCACCTTCCCTAAATGATATAAACCAAGATAGGGAGAGTAGGCGATGCACTTTATTGCCTTGTCCTTTATGGTAGCCCTTTTTGTGTTTGCTTTCTATAATGTGCTTCTCCCATAATGTGTTTGCTAAATGTTGTTAGATTATTTTATATGACCCTTGTTACTTTGTTGGTGCATGGCAATAAAGGAATCAAGCTTGTTATACAATTCCTCTATGTGTATCTTTACTCTTCTATATGTTTTTTTAATGTTATGTTGTACTTGTGCTATTGTTCATAAATGTTTTCCTTGTATAGTCCACTTGGATCTGCGACATGTTAGCACTGATTCTTTTTGGTCTCCATGTTGTGGTCCAAAAAGACTCTTCTTCGTAACTCTTGAGTTTTCTTTCCTCCATTGTGAGTGTAGTTTTACTTTCTTTGGGGAATGATGCCCAATCATTTTCAATAATATCATATCTATATATACATATTATCTTATGATCATATTGATCCCATAGTAGGTAGATCCCTTCTGTGTTCTTTGTATGTTTATGTGGTATTTGCCTTGATTTGTCTTCATTTGGGGTATCTCGTAGTGGAAATGTAATCAGTAGAGTTGTTTATGTTTTCGTTAAAGCCATTGATCCTGTTAAAGTGTTAGAAATGAATTTAACGTGGGGGCATACGCTCTACTCACTTTTTTCACACGTGCACTTTCTAAATATTTTCAAAACTTAAAACTTTTCTCCCTTTATGGATTAGAGACTAATCCTTAAAGCATGGATTTTTACCTTATAGGATCTGTTGATCCCTCTAATTTAAATTTATATGGATCCCTTGATCCCTCCAGTTTCAATTTACAATGTTTTGATACCTTAAGGTTGAATGGTGTCCTTAAGACCTGAGCTCCCTTATGGGTTGACTAGTGAGTAGCCACATTCACTAGGCAGTTCAACTCCATCTTTCCAGTTGCACTGTTTCCTTGTGTGGTTCACAATAGGACATAAGTTCTCATTGGGTGAGGTAACCAAACCCTCTCTCTTTTTCCCTTTAACTAGTGATATCTCTCTTACCATGATCTTAGGGTTGATAAAGACTTAAGTCCCTAGGGGATTGAGGATTTCTTTGTCACTTTTGATTTCAATAAGATTATCTTTTCTTCATGATCTCCTTTACCAAAAGTTTGCATCGAATCCATACTCTTGCTAAAGTGGGGGCTAAATGTATAGTCATAAATTGGAAGCACTTCCATTGTAGACTGGTTTATCCTTTAGAGTAAGTGGTTTTGGGTCATGTTAAGCACCTTGAATGGGTCTCTGACTTGGATCTGGATTTCCCCCCAGTTCTGCCCCATTTCCCACTTTTCTATGGCCTGTTTCTGGCATCCTAAACTGCAAACCTAAGAATTTTGACCTCAGGGTCAAAATCAACCTTTTTGGGTCAAGTTCGACTAGGTCAAGGTCAACCTCAACCCTGACCTAGGTTAGAATCGACATCAATTCTGACCCAAGGTCTAGATTTCATGATTTCAGGATTTCTGGATGTCGAGCTCTGGAAAGGTTTAATTCTCGCTTCCGGGTCAGCTGTTTTAGTCTTCAGAGCAATGACTCTTAAAATTAAATTTAATATAGGTCCACTTCTAGGGATATAGGTCTAATTGGAATTTGATTATCCTATGTAGGCCTCTCTAGAAGATTGTGCCCTAGACTCATATATAAGAAAGCTTTCTCCTCTCATTTTCTCTAACCATCTAAGACTTGAAAAAGACAACTCTATGCATGATATATTGAAGCAAGAATCTATACTCAAGAATCCAAGCATTCAAGAATCTTTAAGCACTCAATTCATTAAGGAGATCCATTGGTAGCCATTGAAGGATTAAAGCTCTATGGAGCGCTCTTGTTGAATATTTCTCCATCTACATTCCTCCAAGCCTCTTCCTATTCCAAGATCCATTCAAGATTGGTGTTGAAGATCTACACGAAATTGATTTGAAATATCCTACATCTGACATTCTACATTCTACATCAATTTGGTGCATACATACTTGTGGATCCATGAATTTGAATCCACCCCAAGGGTTTCTACACAAGCAAGGTGAATTTGTTCATTTACTTTGTTTACTTATGCAATTTCAATTATACTTTAAGGTTAATTCCAAAACTAGGGTTTGACTAAGGAAAACCCCTCCCCCCAACAAACAAACCATTTTTCTTGTAGGGACAGGTTTGGTAAAGTGAATTGGAGTACAGATTCAGATACCCTTTTTTGCAAACTATCGGGAGCTGAAAACAGATTTTCTGTCAAACTATGTAGGTCAGAATCATAAATTTTGGGTCAAAATTGACATTTTGTTCTAGGTCAGAATCGGAAATTTTGGGTCAAAGGTGACATTCACTTCTGGGTCAAAATTGGAATTAAGCCAGATCAAAAAAATATTTCTTGGTTTTCTTCCTCTCTACGTTTCTGTTCCAGATCTGGTTGCAAATTTTCAAGAAACTCAGTGCAGATACCTGAAAACAACATTCTTCAGATCTGTAGCATTTTGAGGTTAGTACTTGTCTTCAATTTATTTCAATTAAAGTTTTAATCTTCCTAAATCTATCACACTCTCTCTTCTATAAAATGGGAGTTAAGGTTTTTTGTTTTATCCCTATCCTTAATTGGTTGATTCATTTATGCATTGATCCTTTATTTAGGGTTAAACAATTTGGATCTTCCCCTTATGAAATTTGGGATTAAGAGGACAATCTTACCTTCTTCACTATTCCTACAACACACATTAAATTTATAATCATCCATTTTCACATCACACATAACATACATTCATTTTTATATCTTACACATATTTTGTCCTGAGATTGAGGGATTTGATTCAATGTTGGGTTCTTATTTACTATTAATTAGTCTCTTGTTTCTATAGTTTCTGTACTCTTTTGTAATTAATTAGAGTAGGGGACAAGATCTATGAATTTTATTTCTCTGTAAATGTTACTTTTTGCTAGTCTTATTCCTTATCTGAGATGATTAAATTTTGGCTTTGTTCAATGACTCTATTTTTTCCAAAGAATCTTCTAGACTATTTGCCTCATGATAAATCGACGGTCGAGATTGAATCACGGTGGAGATTGAATGAGATTCCATTTTAGAATGGTAAGTTTCCTTGAGAGAGACAGTCAACTATTGGATTTTGGAGTGAATGAAACAGTTAACTGGTTTGTTGCACTTTTGAATTACAGTTAACTCAGAGTTTCCATTTTTCAACTGAAGTGAGGATTTTGGAGGGATTATTTGATTAAATAAATGAAATATGACCTGATAAATGCACTTTCTCAATTATTTGAATAATTAAATTCAATTATTGAAATGAGGATATTTATTTAGTAATCAAATTTTATTTAATTCTTTTTATGTATTTTAGCTAAAAGGATTAATTTAATTTAATTAAAGTGCTAGGACTTTGTAATTAAATTAATTCAATCATAGGGTTTATTTAGCCAATTGTGATTGATATTTAGGAATTAAATATAGTACGTGATTAACGTAGATTTAGGGTTTTCTACATTTGACACTTAGGTCGAGTAGAGTCAGTAGAAAAATCAGGATTGTCTAGTACCATAGGACTTTGATGACTCATAAATTTGATAAATGCAACAAAATTGGTTAGGGTTGCAAGATGCCAATTTTGGGGTATTACATTTTTCCCCTCTTTGAATTGATGTGAAAGTAGCCCATTGATTCAAAGAATAGTCTGATGTTTGAAGCATAAGAGAATAGTTGAGATCGATTTCGAGAATCGATGATGTAAAGATCGATTGATGAAGGTTTCAGAGTCATCTCTAGAATGGAGCTTAACTCTCCGAAGTGTAGGTTAGATTGCCGAGACCCCAGTTAAGTAGAGTTTCAGGATCATCTCTAGAATGAAGCTTGAATCTCAGGAATCCAGGTTAGATTGCCCCGATACCTGGTAGACCAAGTTTCAGAATCATCTTCAGAACAAAGCTTGATTCTCCAAAATCTAGGTTGGTCTCCCAGACACCAGTTAAAAGATCTTTCAAGGGTCATCTCCAGAACAAAGTTTGACTCTCAAGAATCTGGGTTAGATTGACCCGATACCTAACAATGAGTTTTCAAGAACCATCTCTAGAACGAAGCTTGATTCTCAGGAATTTGGGTTAGATTTCCCCGATACCTGGCAGTGAGATTTTGAGAACCATCTCCAGAATGAAGCTTGATTCTTAGGAATCCATGTTAGATGCCGCGATACCCAACAATGAGATTTCAAGAACCATCTCCAGAATGAAGCTTGATCCTTAGGAATCCGAGTTAGATTGCTCAGATACCTAACAATGAGATTTTGAGAACCATCTCTAGAATGAAGATTGATCTTCAAGGATCTGAGTTAGATTGCTTAGATACCTAACAATGAGATGATAAGATGTAAGGAACAAAGATGCCCCTAGTGTTTTGAAATTGTGGAATACCCAGTTTTGACTATGAAGTATGAAAACTGAACATGCCCCAAGTAATGAGATACCCCTAGCAATGAGGACTTTTTGAAATTAGATCAGATTGATTTAAAATAGATTTGAAGTGATTCAATGATGTAATCATCCTACCCCCTCGAGAGAGAAATGGAAAGATGACACATCATAATGGTGATTGAAAGAAATAAGTTGCTGATAGATGTTGAAGTGAAGGTCGAGAAGAACTCAGAATAGATTACAGAAGATTCAAAAAGATTTCAAGTGATTTTGAGGTGCGTGATAGGCCATTTTAATGACATACTTCAGATACCTTAGGAGAACTTTTGATATGTCTTTTGCCATGTTTTCTCTTATTTACTCTGAGACTTTATGCTTTAAAACTGTTAATATGTGGTAGTCAACCACTGAACCTATGCTATGGACATATGCTTACTTAATATGCTTTATTTGGATGAATATGCTATGTTTATTACTATGGAATCATGATCATGTTTTATTGATGAATTAACTGATTGAGCGATAGATAATGCATATGTACTTTAAATGATTATTTTCCATGAATTCTTTTATCCTAACAGTTTAAATGCAGTGCATCAAAGTAGAAACCATCATCTTGTTCAGGTGAGCACGCCCATGTGCTAGATGCTTGAATCGGTCCTGTAGCAGATGGACATGGATGGAACATTGGTGTAGCAGTAGCGAAAGGTTTCCGGTTAATCCAGGTGGAGACGGTTGAGTGAAGACTTGGCAAATGCAATAAGTTCCCTGATGAAATCTAGGAGAGAGTGGGAAGTTAGATCTGCTGTCCAAACATTTCTTTCCTCTTTTCTGGACCCATTCCATTTCCTACTTTCTAGCTTCCTTTCTGTTGGTTGTTTGTAATAAAAGCTTTTCCTTTTCTTAGGGTGTGTTGAGTTTAGCAGTTAGATGTTTTCCTTTAAATAACGCCCCGCTCCTGTGTGAGAAGGAGGGCATTATTATTATAGTTGCAATATAGTTCAATTCTATTGTTTTATTGTTTATTAGAATATTTGTACTTTGTTATTCATTTTACTGAGCAAATGAAGTGTTGAGATTAATTATGTGTAATTGAGTGTTCTGTGTACTCACCCAAGGGGCCTAGTTGGTGAGGAATCCATAGTTAGATTCATTTTAGTTTAGCTCGCTTTCTTGCATTTCCATCATTTCAATTCCTATGCTAAACAAATCCTGTAGCCAAAACCATAGGAAAACTATCGCTTCTTGCAACCAAGCAGCAAAGTAACTAAGGCACTGTATTTAGTTTGTGCACTCTTCCATTCTGCTAGCAGCATTCACTTCCATCATTTACTTTCAAGTATTTTCTTTCATAGCAATATCTTAACTTTCTTTCGAGCATCCATTTCATGCAGTAATAGTATAGTTTCCCTTCAAAAGCATTTACTTCCTACAACCATAGAATACTTTCTTTCCAGCATTTGTTTCCTGCAGCGATTATAGAGTGATTAGTTTAGAAAGTGCTTGGTGCATATATTTTGTTGGCCTGTTTCAAGTAACACATCCCTGGATTTGACATATTAAATGAGTTTATTATAAAGAGGACGAAGTGCTTAGTTGGCTATCCAATCCTTGAGTTAAAGGATTATGTCTAGTTTCTGAACCTTTATAAGGAGCGATCAGTTTGGTTGACCAAGTTTGACTAGGGTTGACCAGAGTTGTCTTTTAATGAAAATATCAAATATTTTGAGAAAATGCTGATAGGATATGATTCTTACAAGAAAGCGACCTCAAAAAGTTGACTGCACAAGTGTCTGATGGCGTCGGTCCCAAAAATCTAAAATACGATTTTGAGCTATATAGAAGTGTCAGATTTCGGTTTTGATCCAGAAAAATAGATTTAGAGTGGTCAATTTAGCCAAGGGTGAAAATTTCATGCAAAATGGAGCACTTTTGAAAATTAGGTCAAAACCTATATATAGGCCAAAAGGGTCTTTTTCAATTCTTTTGCACCATTGACTTTTGCGAGAGGAGCTCTAAGTAAAAATGGTGGTCCCTGTTAGTTTTCACTATTTCAAGCCATCCAGGCATCATAGTTGACCGACAGCGTATGGGGTACCGATAAGTGATCGAGTACCTCTCTAGCGATTCAATTTTTGTCGCATTTCATTGATTTTTCATCATTTTAGCGTGTTTTTAAGTTTGAACCGCAGGTTCTCGCGTGAAGAACTAGTTTCTTCGCGCCCGACGATGTGAAAGTTTGCGCGAGAAAATTTTGAAAACCATTTCCTCGCAATTGTCATGGCATAACCTCGGGAAAGAGACACCTATGTGTCGTGCGAGAAACCTTCAAAAAGAGGGTTTTCTTATGGAAGACCTCATGAAACTTCACACGACAGTGAATCTTCGTGCCCAATGATATACTTCTTCATGTGAAGTTTTGCCCAAATGTTGCTTCTTTGCGCAGGGAAAGAAAAGCTATTTTGAGTTTTAGCGAATCGTTGTTCAGCTTTGTAACCCTGTTTAGGATGTCTCTGTAGATTCAGTTCTCTTTTTTGCATTAATCATCATCATTAGTCAAGTACCGATCGTGCACTATTGTTCGATTGTTTTGCAGGTTGACTTTCCATATGTTGCTTTCAGATTGCATCATCCAGCCATCGACGGCCTGTCAGACAGTTTGATGATGCAAAGCTAGCCCATATTGATGCACTTGGGTTGTCACATCTCTGTGAGGTACCCGATATCTGGGTGAATCATGGGTTGCTAGGAGAATTGGTGCAGCATTTCCATTCGGAGATGAACACCTGCCACCTTCCGCAGGGAAAGCTAAAAGTCACTCCTGAGGATATGTACAGGATACTCAGGATCTCATTCGTGGTCTATGGATCAAGTATGACGTACAGACGTGGGAAGGGATGGAAACACTCAGGGATATATTATAGGATGATCTTGTCATGGATAGAGCTATCCCATGGGAGGAGCTCATTAGAGAGTACATGCCTAGGCACCGATTGGTAATGGTATTAGAAGCATTCCTGGGGTGTTACTTGATGTCGGACTGTGGTCAGCATGGTTTGGAGTGTGGGTGGGGTAGGATGTTACAGTGGATGCTAGAGGAGCTAGTGTAGTATGGGTGGGGTTAGTGTATGTTGTCCCATATGTACCATGAGAAGCACGAGATTGCCTATAGAGAGGCGAAGAGCATGGTTGCGGGCGTATTTTTACTACGGGTGTGGGCATGGGAGCACCAACCTATTTCCATGCCAGTTTGTATAGATATGAGGCAGCCTCATGAGCCTTACATCTACAAATATAGAGGTTCGATGACCCATCCCGCATTGGGTAAGATCAAGCAGTGGCGGTCACAGATAGATGAAATGGTAGCAGTAGAGTGGCGATCTTGGAGAGAGACCGAGGCACGGGACAATGCTAGGGGACAACTCAGATACATGTTTTTCTCACAACCGTTGATCGGTCACTTGATTACGTTTATCGAGAGATTTCCTTTGACACGGGTGTGGTGGTAGTTTGGACAACCTTAGGACATAGCACAGGAGTACTATTCATATGCCTGCTTCGCCGATGAGGTGAAGAAGGGGTGGTTAGCACGCCTAGATCCAGCCTGCAGTATGATAGATGCATGAGAATTAACATTGACTTGCTGGGATTACATGGATGGGGTGGCGGATGGCGGCATGATGCCAGCATATAGAGAGTATTTTGCTAGCCATCCATTCCTCCGATTCACAAATCCAGTAGGGATAGGAGCACCAACGCAGGTGGTGTATCAGCAGGTGGCACAATGGGGACCACAGCCGCCTCCACATTAGGGGCCTCGACCACGTACCACACAAGTTGACATCCCTCCTCGACAGATGAGGATCGATACCAGTGCTAGTGGAAGTGGGGCATAGGAGAGGCACTTCAAACAAAGGATGACAAAGTAGATAGCCAAGCTGACAGAGTAGCATGAGCAGCAGGAGAAGCCTGTGCAAGGCCCAGTTCTAGGGGACTTATTGGCACAAACATAGGATGCCCTGCGGAGATCTAGAGAGAGATTCTAGATTATGCAACGACAGCTTGGGGGCCTAGAGATACAACTGGTGGTTCGAGATGCATGGCTAGCTAACAGAGACCGAGAGATGAGAGAGGTCCAATAGCAGCTGGAGAGATCTTGGGAGGAGACACAACATCAGTCCTCCAGGGCAGCATACTATTATGTAGCTTATGTTGGTGTGGTTCCTGATGGAGAGGAGCAGTGCCCAAATTCTCAACATATGCTAGAGCCTCAGATGGCGCACAGGCACCACTTCATCTAGATATGCGTCCTCCTCCACCTCCTTCGGGTGATGAGGGAGAGGGCTAGAGCTAGATTTTGCATTTTTTGATCAATTTTGCATATGGTATCACCCGATGTATCTAATGCGTTAGCATCTTTGTATTATAACATTGTTTTGAGATAGACTATGCTCGAGTAGCACTCATTTTGTATTGACATTCAAGATATATATATATATATATATATATATATATATATATATATATATATGAGATCTACTTTTAGTATCATTGCACTTGTCATGTTTTTACTTTATGAGATGTATGCTAGATGATTAGATGATTAGATGTATGAAATTGTATGCAAGTGTATGAAATGCACATGTTTTGGTTTTATGGATGAATGAAATGCACATGTAGACATAGATATGTATGTATGCAGATAATTTACGTTAATGCACTTGTGAATGGATATATGTGAATTCAATGTATATGGTACTAACATCTCATGTAGGATGTCACGATGTATGACAGATGCTAACCAAAAGAAATTTTGAAGATTGAGAGCGAGGATCAAACAATTGTGTAGTCGTGATGAAGCCAAAACATTGAATAAGAATCCCTTGCCGTACAAATCTAGGAGAACACAATGAATTGACCATCAAAACGTTGTCGCGATGCAAGTCTAGAATGAAAGTTCAATCCTATGATAGATGCGATTCCTAGGATTTGGTTGTTGGACCCATTGGATAGTTTTCATCACAAAGAATTGTTTTTTGGAACATTAGAGTCGATACAATCCTTACTGGTGCCACTGCAACCATAAGAATATGAATATGACTTTCATCGGATAAGATATGGGAAACCAATGTAAGCATAGAGGCACAATAGCCGAGATGACTTGAATGTTGTTTCTAGTTGATGTTGCAAGAGTACACCAGTATCGAGGCATTCAAAGCCAAGATAACCATGAGTGCAATCTTGTGTAAACAAGCAGAGCAATAACAGACAAGGAGATATTTCTGACCTCATCTTGGCATACAAATAAATAGGATTGAGGGATGTGAGGCTTTTCTGCCTTAATGCAGGAGCTCTTATCACATACACCCTATTTATTGGATGTTGTTGGATTATCGAGACCACACCAACAAGCAGTAGACAAAGAAAATATTAATGAAAATCAATGAAAACAGACAACATACAAATAGAAGTTCAGCATACTTCAGCCAATTTCAAAGTTTTCAGATGTGTATATGTATGAGGTGTTGAGAAATAACACCGTGCTTGTGAGTGTGATGTCTTTAATTCCTAACAATATGTTGTTTATGTTTGCGGTATCCAATGTGTGTTAAGAAACACAGATGCGTCCAAAGATAGTGTTAAGAAATACTTTTGATTAGGGTGTTGAGAAACACTTGTTTGTGTCAGTAGCGAGTTGTCCTTCAGATATGACAAGATTAATGACTGGTATAATCCAAAGATACAATCAAATATGGGGACCCATGCCCCTAGTAGTAAACAACGATAACTGAATTGAATCATACTGCAAGGACAAAGTTGATTTGATTGCCCTCGGGTTATGACTCTGGGTCAGTTTCAAGTTAGGAGGGTTCTCAGAAGACAACTCAAACTTCAACGGATTGATGTCAAAATGTAGGTATACATCATTTGCGATAAATCTCATCAGTAAGGCAACAATAGACAGAGTGAGGACCATTGGTGACTGACGCAAGAGAGATTCTCCAGTAGGGAGATCTCAGTAATAGCTAGGCATCAGCAGACAGACACAGTGAGAAATGTGTGTGTTATTTTGTGTATCTGTTAGCTGCAACACAACACTTCAATAATTCATTACATTAGTGAAATAACATGAAAAATAGGAGTTAGAATGCATATCAATCACTAAAATTGACTTATTTCTCCCTATTTAAGAAGAGTTTTAAGAATGCTATAATTTTCCCTCATATTATTCATTAATTAGTGACATATACATTCTTAGAATGGAAGATTTAAAGGATTTAATCTTAAATGCTCAAGAAAAGTTCATTGTAAAGCTCCAAATGAAATATTATAACAATTTCTAAGAAAGATGAGCTAAAATGCATTAAGATCTATGAAAATGTGAGAAGCATAAGAATGATTTCAACAATTAAGGATTATGGGCCAATTGAGCTCAAAATTCATTCCATTTATAGAAGAATTTGAGGAATGAGAGGTTAGGATTGAAGTGGAAAAGAGGTGGAGATTGAATCTTTGGTGATCCATGTGAGGTGATCCAAGTGATTTAACTCTTATTGGCTAGGGAATTGACTTTCCCTTTTGCAAATAAGGAGTTGTAATTAGGATTTATTTAATTACTTTTTATTAATTACTTTAGCCATGTATTTTATTTGTTTTAATTGATTTGATTTAATTGGCTAAGGCAAATAATTTAATTTAGTGATAAGATCACTTAGGAGATTAAATTTGATTTAAATGAATTATGTCAATTAATTAAAGAATTATCTTGACATAATTAGGGGTATGAACACACTTAGGGAAAATAGGGTCTATAGTCAGAGCAGACCAAATTAGGGTGGTTACATTTGCCTCTCTTTGAATTGATGTGTGAGCAGCGCATTAATTCAAAGAAATTTTTGATGTTGACTTCATAAAGTTTGAGAATTCCGCACTTGATTTAATGAAATGTTTGATGAGTTCAGTCTCATACTTGATTGAACTAAGACTAATAGTATTGAATTTGAACTTGATCAAAAAAAGGTCAAAAAATTATCTTGAAGATACCAATTTTAAACTTGATTGTCATACGAGGATCGATAATACTGACGTCGAACTTCATCGAACATAGGTTAGTACGAAGCTACTAGGAGCTCTAAGGTATCAATTCTGAAGTTGGTTGTCGAATGAGAATTGATAATACTGACTCTGAACTTGATTGAACGAATGTTAGTATGAAGCTACTAGGAGCTTTAACAAGGAACTAAGAATATGCAGACATAAGATATCCAGCTTGTGAGAATCGAAGCCTTCCATCCAACAGTCCCAACTTAGTTAAGGGAAACTGCCATGCCCTTTGTATTTTGATGACGAAGTTGTTTTAATGATTTTTGAGAAAGAATTTGATTGATTTAAGTGTGATCATGCTCCCTCGGGAATGAAATCGAAGGAAAAATATATAAATCCCTCTTTAGAAAGATATATCACTTGAACTGATTTTTTAAATCGAGAAAGAATTAATTAGAAGAAATAAAGAAGTGAATGTGTGTTAAGAGAAAACACAATTTTAGCAAGTTAATTACATGAAAATATGAGTTTAGAGTCTGATAAAATTATGTATGACCAATATTTTGATGAATAATGTGCTTTTTGATGATAGAGAACCCAGAAAACTGATTGCGTGAAGCCTGCAAATCATTTTTGGAACATGTATAGCAATTCTGCAGTTTTAGGAAGCCGTCACAAAATGTGTACTGTGCTTTTGAAATCATCATCTACGCATTTGATTTCATTCCCAATAGATCATAAAGGAACAAAATGGAATTTTGATGGTCTGGGAGGAGTTCTGGAGCTCCTAAATAGCTCAAAAAGTTCAATATATATCCCAAAAGTTACTTTTCACCCATTCATTTTCACTTTTACCTTTAGTAATTTTAGAGCTCTACAGAGAAGATGGTGGTCCCCATACATAAACATCGATTTGAGCTCTCTTGTAGACTTCAGCGCCCGACCGATTACACACCCCCAATAAGTACCTGAAAGCCTACCTTTCCATGTTTTTAGTTTTCATTTTTGTTAATTGTTGCAATAGTTATAGGGCTTTCAATTTTGCTTTGCATCCTGTATATGGGATTGCGTCCAGTTGATCCTGCGTTGCATCTCATTTTTACCAAAATTCCTGTGTCACATTCAGAAATTTATGGATCGCACCCTATTTTTGAGATTTGTATTGCATGGGGTGTCTATGGTTTAAACTTTGAAGGTTGTTGCATCCCGTTGAAATAGGATCGCACCCTATGACCCATGTCGTGTCCTATTAAAACATGATCATTTTGCATATGCCCCATCACATCCCATAAATCTTGTATCGCATCCTGTAAAAAGGATCGCAACCCGTAAAAATAGAATCATTTCTGGTCTAAGAGTTAGGTTTTTTCTATTTTTGATAGTTTGTCTCCTTCTGAAGGTTAAAAATACTTATATGATAGTTTTTCAGCTTAGTTGCCTTAGTGAAAACACTGAATTGAACCTGTATGTGTTGTCTATTTGGAAGATTGACTTCAAGGTTGTTTCATTCTGAGGTCCCTATCCAGGTCGGGTCCTTACTTTATCATGATCTTTGACAAATCTAGAGCTACAGATCATAGCTCGAGTAGGATTAGCATATCTTATAGATTTACCTGATATTAGTGTGTATAGGGGGTTATTGACTGCGCTTGCTGAGAGATGGCATTCAAAGCATAAAACCTTTCATCTCTTGATCGGTGAGATGACATTCACACCAGAGGATGTGTGGCATATCTTATGGATTCCATTTATGGGTTGGGAGGTACAGTTTGAGTCTTGTTCTGCTACAACTATTGCGTAAGTGCAGAGAGACTTCAAAAATCTGACAATAGTGCGATGGTATTTGACTTGGGACTATATGTGTGATCATTACGATTGTCTACATGTATACCTTACTGGATTGATCGGAGGCATCATCATGCCTGATAGGGGACAACATGGCTTCATGTACGGTTGGTTAGATATGCTAGAGCAGATGATAGGGTCATCTTAGAGATTCACTTGGGGTAGCTGTATTTTATCCCACATACACAAAGAGCTTCATGAGATTTTTTATTAGTATTTTTGCAGCATGACTGTAGGGATTTTAGTTTTATAGATCTGGGCCTGGGAGCATATCCCTCTGACACATCCTATAGTTGATAGGAAATGAACAATATAGCAGCCATATGTATATATGTACTCTAGTTTGATTCAGCAGCCCCATCTGGACAAGGCAGATTACTAGTGTCAATTATTTGATGACATGACAGTGGTGATATGGAATCCTTATCTTTATTGTGAGGAGTGGGCCACAGATAGGTGGCAGATGTTGTATTTCTTTTAAAGTAGGTACTTGATTGGATGAACCTACTACCTTGTAGAGAAGTTTGTCATTACACATGTTCTAAGATAGCATGGCCGAGTATAGGGCATATGTTAGGATAAGGCAATATATGCTCGAATCCATAATGAGGAGCCACTTTGGGGAGCCCGACTGGTATATGAGACCGCATAATAGGCTATCAGTCAGATGGTTGCATTTGGGAGGGACCTTATCCTTGAGGTTATAGATGTAGGTTGTTCTGATGGGTCTCTCACCCATATTCTACAGTATCCATTCTCGAGATTTACAGCTCCTGATGAGGCCATTCCTCGCATAGAGGATCCCTTAGATTAAGATCTCGTAGATGATAGACCATTCTGAGGTAGAGGCGGAGCCCAACGAGACTAGAGAGGTGGGGGGAGAGACAGAGGGAGGGATGATAGGAGGGATGGTAGGTGCCCACCTCCATATGATGGAGATGATGGTAGGGATGAAAGGGGTGGTGGTGCAATGGGCACTAACACCAGCAGAGAGGGCAGAAAAACTCGGTTTAGGTTCGTGCCTCCAAGAAGAGATTTTGGTCCTTTACTTACTAGAGAGAAGCTGAGACAACAGAAGTAGAGACCTTCAGGATAGGTGCCCAGTGGATAGGGTCCACCTAGAGATATTGGAAGAGATTATGGTGGGGATGGGATAGTTTATCTCAGTGTTAGAGAGAGCACGAGCAGCTTAGATCTATAGTTACCACTTTAGAGGCATTATTGGCATATAGAGATGCACAACTTGAGTGCTTGAGAGTAGAGAGAGATACATAGGCCTGTACTGTGACACACCAGGGTGAGAGAGCTACATATTATTTTAGTTTGTATCATGCTACAGTTCTAGAGGGATGGAGAGCTCCTTCTTATTCTCATATAGCACAACAGTCTAAGGGGGTGATTCCTCCACAAGATCCTTTTGTACCACCTCCTCCTCCTCCTCCTCCATATTAGGGAGAGGGTGGCAGTCAGTATTGATTTTGTACTTGTGATATATTTTGAGACATATGTATATATTGATCCTGTTGTGATCATCCTTTGTACTGTTGATTTTTATACATGTATATATGTTTCACACTGATATTTGGATATTCTTTTGTAGATGTTCCATATTTTTGATCTGTTCCATCGTTGATATATCTGAGATAGTTGTTCCTGATCTTGATATGTTCATGGGTTCTCTTTGTTTTGATAAATATTGAGATTGATGCACATGTGATAATGTTCTTGGTCTCTTGATGAGTTAGATTAGTTTCATGTGATGACATCATTTATTCTCTTTGATTTATTACTAATATATCAATGTGTTTCATGGATAATAAGTGAATATGCAAATGTATGTTTTTAAAATTTTCTTTATGCAAATATATGTATGGATGGACCTAGAATGTAAAAGTAAATGCTATGCATGAATGCTTTGTTTTTGTTTTTTCTCTTTCTCATTTATGAAGGCAGAATGTATGTCATGGATTTGCAATGACATTGATATCAGTAATATAAATTAATTAATTTCAACTTGGATTTCAGATGAACCAGGAAATAATTTTGAGCTCAAGTCCTAAGGTTGTTCTTTAAAATGAATCGTGTAATCTGTAAATGCATCTACATGTAGACTCTTAGGACTGTCATTGATTTGTATACATTGTAGCATTTTTATCATCATTGGGCATTTTTGTAATGAACATCATTTGATAGTACAACTGTCACTAATACCCATTGGTATCATGAGAGTATGAATACTATGTATTTTCGATGCAATGTCAGAAATAGAATTAAGCATCAAGGCATAGAAGCCAGGACAACAAGTCAATTATTTCCTTTTGCTTATTAAGAATCAGGTTCTATTCAAGTGTAATGTAATACATGTGACCCGTAATGACCTTGAAAATTCATATCCTTGGGTACATAATGTGTCATACACCTTACTGAGAATCAGATTTTAGAAAATAGACAAGGAAATTGGTTCAACCTCACTGTAGTTTACACATAACGAGGATCGAGATATATGCAACTATCCACTCATGTTGGCGGCCCTTACCATAAACATCCAAGTTAGGTGAAATTTATAGGATCATTAAAACAATCACAATACACACAAAACCAAGAAAAAATTATGCCCCCTATCCTTGCAACTCTTTGTCTTTGAATAGACTTCATGGAGTAACTCAAAAGACATAACAATCACCAATTGATAATCAATCAAAGAAAATTTATAAAAACTTAGATGCCCCTAGTTTGAAACATCATGGGAACATAAAAGAGTAGTATTGAGAAATATTGTTGATTCATTTATCAAGTGCAATAGAGATTCATCAATCAGAATTTGGAATTTAGCAATATGTTTTTTTATGTTTGAGTGTATGAGATTAACTTTTTTAGAAATTGCATTCTAATAGTGTTTAGGAACACTGGTTGATTGAAGTGTTGAGAAACACTAGTATGTTTAAAGTGTTTGATTAAAGTGTTGAGAAACACCAGTATGATGTCTATTACAGGTAGGTGGTGTTGAAGAAACACCTTTATTTGTGATAGTGATGTTTTAATGCAAGTCTTGAGAAACATAGTTTTGAGAGGCAAACCATCCTAGACAGCAACCTAGGAAAACCTAGCAGATGCAAACTAAACATGCTAGCAAAGATGCCCCCAGTGTAGAATGACTATTCCCAAGATGCAAATGTAGAACAATCCTAGGAAAGGATAGGATATTTGTAAGGAATCAAAGTCAACCAATAGCATAGGTGCGATCATGAAGTATTAGTATCAAAAATGCATTGATAAATGGAGCATAGAGTACGAGTGATGCATGTTTTCCAGGTTTTCAAAACTCAGAAAAGCTTTTTATTTTTGCTACCAAGATGCCTGTTTGCCAAGTTTTCCCCAAAGCAGTTTTCTCTTTTAAATTTTTTTTGTTCTTTTTTCTCTTTTTTCTCTTTTTTTTAGTATCAAGGTGCCTATTTACCAGGTTTTCACCAAGGATACCTTTTTCGGGACATTTTCCACTATTTTTGGATTTCTTTAGGATCAATTTTTTGATTTTTTTGGTATTTTCTGGGAATTTTCACCGCACGGGCTCTACGAGCCAGTATCAAGTGTAAAACTGCTTCAAATGTAGAGTATTGATGGGATCAGGAAGAACATCTCCCTCAGGTGTAGCTAACTAATATGCTGCAATCCCAAAAGTTGCAGTAATGACATAAGGCCCCAGCCAGTTGGGTTCAAACTTTCCTTTTTGTTCTCTATTTGGATGGTTTTTAGGATTCTCTTTTAGAATGAGATCCCCCACTTAAAAATGTTGTGGTTTGACCTTTTTAATGTACCCTTTTGACATTTGTTTTTGGTACACTTTGAGATGATTGAATGCTTGTTGTCTGCGCTCATCAAGGAGTTCTAGTGCATTAATTCGATCAATGTGGTATTGTTCATCAGTAACAAGACCTTGGAGAGATACCTGCAAAGATAGAATTTCTACTTCAATAGGTAGCACTGCTTCTATGCCATAGATGAGAGAAAATGGTGTGGCTCCAATTGGTGTTCTAATACTTGTTCTGTAGGCCCATAGTGCTGGATTTAGTTGCAAATGTCAGTCTGTGCCAAACTTACTCACAATTCTGTGTAATATTTTTAAAATATTCTTGTTTGATGCCTCAGCTTCTCCATTCCCTTGAGAATAATATATTGAAGAACAATGTTGGGTGATGTGAAACTATGTGCAAAGGTCTTTGATGTCTTGGTTTTTAAACTGACCCCCATTGTCTGTTACAATAGAAGAGGGTATTCCATACCTACAAATAATGTAGTTCAATTTGAACATAGCCACGTATTTTCCAATGGCTTTGATTAGCGGCACTGCCTCGACCCACTTAGTGAAATACTCAGTGGCCATAATGTGTACTTGTGTCCACTTGAAGAATTAGGAAAAATTTGTCCAACCAAATTAAAGGCCCATTTCTGAAATGGCCAATGTGTTATAAATGCTATGAGTTCTCTAGCAGGAGCATGGATGATATTTCCATGTGTTTGGCATTTGTGACATGTTTTTAAAAATAGAACAACATATTTTTCCATCATGGGCCAATAATAGCCAACTCTTAGTAGTTTTTTAGCTAGTGAAAATCCATTTGAGTGTGATCCACATACACCTTCATGAACCTCTTTTAATGCGCAATCCAAATATTCTTGTTCTAAACACCTAAGAAGTTTACCTTTGATACCTCATCTATATAAGTTATTAGTAATGAGGACATAATGCGACGCTGCCCTAATTAAGGCTCATTTTTCATTCCTTGATAGGCCATTGGGTATAGTTTTGTCACTAAGATAGGAAATAAGTTTCGCGTACCGGGATTGGTCTTGGGCATTTAAAGCACAAATTAATTGGTACTCAGGTGTATAAAAAGCTGGATAGGATAATTCTTCCACCAAGAAGTCATTGCAAAATTGATGTTCTTCCAATTGTAACATGGATTCTAGTGTAGCCATAACATCTGCAACTTTATTTTCTATCCTCGGTATTTGTTGGAATGTAACAAAGACAAAGTACTTTTTCAAGTCTTCAACCAGTTGTTTATAAGGCATTAATTTCTCATCTTTAGTGTGATAATCTCCATTTACTTGGTTAATAATAAGCTGGGAGTTACCATACACATGTAACTCTATGATCTTCCATTCCATAGCCAACTTAAGACCATTCACCAATGCTTCATATTCATAAATTTTAATTGTGCATGGGAACATTAGTTTGTATGCCTTTGGTATCTTGTAGCCTTAAGGAGTGATAAATAGAATTCCTACTCCAGATCCTTGTTGCGTGAAAGAGCCATCAAAATACATCTTCCATGGATGTTCAGTTAAATGCATGATCGTTTCATCAGGAAATTCAATTATCAAAGGTGTGTCATCTTGCAAGATTGAATCGGCTAGTTGATCTGCGAGGACTTGTCCTTTAATATCCCTTCTATCCACATACTCTATATCAAATTTGATTAGAATTAGGACCCACTTTGCTAGCCTTCCTGTTAATGTTTTTTTGCTTAAGAGATATTTAAGAGGATCTATCTTTGTGATAAGATTTACTATATGTGACAACATATAATGTCTCAATTTCTGTGATGCAAAGACAACTACTAAGAAAGATTTTTCAATTATACTGTAATTGAGTTCATAAGACACCAGAGTCCTATTGATATAGTAGATTTCTCTTTCCTTTTTTATTTTCATCTTCTTGAGCCAACAATACTCCCAACGATGTAGTTGCAGCTGAGATATATATGAGTAATGGATTTCCATGAATAGGTTCCATGAGAATGGGAGGAGTATCCAAGTAATCCTTTAATTATTTAAATTTATTTTCACAATGTTCGTCCCATTTGAATGTAACACCTTTATGCAACAGTTTAGTAAAATTTTGTGCTCTGTCTGCTAGTTGTGACATAAATCTCTTGATGTATTGGAGTCTTTCTTGTAGCATCCTCATTTGACTAATATTGCATGGATGTGACATTTCCAGTATAGATTTTACTTTGTCAAGGTCCACCTCAATTCCTTTTGCTGATATAATAAACCCTAGGAGCTTCCCTGATTGGACTCCAAAGGCACACTTATTTGGATTAAGCCTCGGTTGAAATTGTTCCATGTGATCTAGTATCTTTCTTAGGTCTTTAATATGAGTATTCATTGTTTTTTATTTGGCTAAGGTATCGTCCATGTAGTCCTCCATATTTTTGTGTATCATATCATGGAAGATGGTTGTCATAGCTCTTTGGTATGTAGCACCAGCATTATTTAATCCAAATGGAATGACGTTCTAGAAAAATGTCCCCCATGCGCATGTGAATGTTTTCTTCTCTTGGTCCTTAGGAGCAATCTTAATCTGGTTATAGCCCGAGAATCCATCCATGAGTGAGTACATCTAATAGCTTGTTGTTAGATCTATAATCATATCAATGTTCGATAGTGGAAAATCATCTTTAGGACATGCTTTGTTTAAGTCTCTAAAGTCTGTGCAAATCCTGATAGATTTATCTATTTTAGATACTGGCACCACATTAGAAATTCATCCTGCATAAGCGATGACTCTTATGAATCCAACTTTCAATAATTTTTCTAGCTCTGGTTTCACCAGTAATGAAACATGAGGATGCATCTTTCTTAATTTCCGTTTCACAGGTTCGATCCCAGGAGCTATAGATAAATGATGCATTATTAATTCAAGATCAAGTCCAGGAATATCAGTGTAGGACCATGCAAAATTGATCTTTTTCTCTTTTAGGAACTCGGTGAATTGTATCTTCTCCTCTTCTGATAAGGATTGTGCTAAGTGAAAAAATTGAGGAACTTCTATTGTTCCCAAGTTAACCAATTGTGTTGGTTCTATCAAAACTTAAGATCTTTCTTGAAAGTGCTCAGGGAGGATATCAAGAATCTCATCTTTTGGTGCCTCTGGGAGGTTTTCACCATCAATTACATCTTTTATTTTTACTTTTTTAGAATCTAATACTTCCATAACGTGGTTTTCACCATCATTTCTTTTCTTCTTTTTATTTTTTTATTTGTGACTAATAAACTTGATATCCTCCTCTTTCATGTTCACGCTCCTTGCATTGGTGGAAGAAGGACAAGGTTCACAAGCATTTAGATAACATGCCAAAGTGTATTCATTAGGGAAGTTCATGATAGGGGTAGGATCTAAATTAGTCCAATCAATTAGGTTAGGGTTTATCAAGGATAGTGATTTGGAGTTTGGTAAGGACAACATCATGTCAGCGTCAAAACTATTAACTGACAAGACATGTTCTGTTAAGTTAACTTCTACAATGTTTAGATCATCAAGAGTTAAATCATCATTAATAGGTTTATTGTTAGTAATATGCAAACCTAACTCTAGCGACTCATCAATTGAGATTTATTCTTCTTCTCTCATCAAAGTGGAACTCATTTCTTGTAGTCTTAGAATATCCTCTAGACCTAGTAAAACACTAGTATCACCATCAAAAATCCTAGGCAGTGGTGTCTCTTCTGATTTTGAAACAACAAAAGTATTAGGGGAAGTGTTGGAACTCTCTCCTCTCTCCAATAGAGATGGAAATTTGTGAATCACATCTATGTCAATGTCCATAGTAGCATCAGACAGGTTATCCTATTCATAATCATGTGAGTCCATTATTTCATCATCTCATCTATTTAGAAACTCACCAATAATTACTCTATGTACCCTATTAGCTACTTGTAAATCAAAGTGGGGTAAATCTAGGACATGTGAAATTTTGACCAATTTCCCCCAGTTAGTATGGAAATATTGTTGTTGGGGTATTTCTTCAAGAGTTTCTATTATCAGTGGGACTTCTGGAGAGTTTTCTGTTGTTTCCTCTACTTCTTGGATAGTAGCTTGTGGTAATAAAGGAACATGAGTCTCTTTTTGTGTTACAAAAGTAGGTACATATCTTTCTCCTTGATATTTCAGATACTCTGTACCAATATGCAATAATCTCTCATAGGTCCATGGTTCTAGTGTTGTTTCTTCTTCTTCATCATTACTTCCTTCATCAAAGATTGGACCATCTCTTGAAGTAGGGTTTTCATAATTGTTATTGAAACCTAATCCTATTTTGTCTTTGGTATTTCTAAATTCCATGTGTATAGGCTCAACAAGTCCTTTTCATTTATCTCCTAAAGGTCCCTTCCCTTTATATCCCATTTGTTTGAGAAGGTCATATCATTTACCATACTTTTCTGGGGATATCTCCACATGTTATACCTCATTTTCTTTTGGTTCTCCTTTGTAAAGCCAAGCTAAGACTGCTTTATCTTCTTTTTCATCCTCTTGAGAAGTAGAGGCTCTAACCATACCAGTTTTTTTGATTAAGGTAAATACAGGTTTGAATGGACCTTGAAACCATTTACATTAAAGTACTAGAGATAAGCATCTACAACCCTTACAAACATCGATATCCTGTTGAAAACAAAAAGCAGGACCTCGACAAACCCCCACTAACCCAAAAAGGAAAACAAAAAGTAGCCAAAAACATTTCCCAACACAACTTCAAGTCTAGTTTCCAGCACAAAATGGAAATAAAAATTACTTAATACTTTCAAAGGCTTCCTCAGCCTCTTTATGCATATCTTCCATCATATCAATGGAATCTTTCAGTGCTTTCATTTCCTTTGGAATCTCTAGAATTTTCCTATTGATGCCACTTCGAGTTTTGGTTCCCAGGCCCGAGTTCCCAGCTTTGTCTTCAATTGTAATGGTTGTATTCTCCATCAAGCTACTCTCCAAATAGGCATATAAATATTTAAGATTTTGAATAGAGAATTTAAGCCCCTCATTACTATGCTTGAGAATGATGCTAATCATATGCCCATTGTGGCTTATTTGACTTTTTATATCTTTTAGCTTCTCCTCCATAAGAGCATTGACTCTGGATGTTATCTCATCATTTCTATTGTTATTATTTACCTCCATCAGAAGATCCTTCTCCATATCTTCCAGCTTCGTTTTAAAGGGCTACATGGCTTCTTCCATTTCCTTTAGGTGCTGCTTCATATCCTTCATATCCTTTATGATCCAATTCTCCATACTGGCCCCATGATCCTCCTTACTCTTTGGAATTTTGTCATCCATTTTGAACCTGACCATAGTATTATGGTCAGAGTCCTTTCTTTGTCTTTTCTTTTTTCTCTCACCAACCTTTAGATTAGGCTACTATGTCAGCTCCTCCTTGTCTTTTCCTTCATTCTCTTCTTCATCTTTTTCCTCCTTGTATTTTCCCTCGTTCTCTTCTTCTTCTTTTTCCTCCTCTTGGTTTTTAGCTTCATTTACCATGTTCTCCTTCTTTATTCAAGGGCATCTCCTCCTCATTCACCTGAGTTTCCTCCTCATTCATAGCTTCTTCCTTCTCTTTCACCAAAGCCTCCTCTTTATTCTCTTGTTTGTCTTCTTTGGTCATAGACTCTTCCTCCGTTTGCTCTTCCTGAATGCTCTCTTAGTCATTGCCCTGACTATCAAGGGTTTGATCTTCATAATCCTCCTTTCTATCCAGATTCTCCTCTTTCTTATGCCTTACGCTTTTCTTTGGGTTCTCCTTTTTACTTTCTAGCTTAATTTTCTTTGCATTCCCTTTAACCCATTTAGGAATGGGTTCCAGGATTTGGTTTCTAGTATATTTTGCGATAAGAAAAATAAACCCTTCATGAAGCACCAGATTGCTATCCTTTTTCCTATGCTCCATGATGCTATTATTCTGCAAGCTTAATAGATAGAAAGGAAACAACACTTTTTGTTATGCCTAAAATAGTTAGCAAGCACAAAGTGAAGGTTTTAGATTTTAGAATAGCATCCGTCCAGAGTGAAATAATAAATCATGACAGTAAGAATATTATCCCAATGACTCTTAATTTTCTTAATGTCAACATAATCTCCTGACCCTTTGCTCAGAAGGGCTTCTTCATCTTCAAATTTAGGGAAAATTTTAAAAGCTTGAGACCCCATACATTTATTGTCCCTATAAAATTTCATGTCTTCTATAGATATCCTCGTAATCTTTGAAATAATTCTCAGCGTAAGCATAAAAGACTTACCCCATAGATTCACCTTTCCATTCTTCCATCCATCCACAAATCTTTTGGTTACTTCTTTGTCCCAGCCATGCAATTTCTCCATGTACTAGGTCACACCACCCTTCTTCAGTCTTTTCCAAAAAAATTTCTTTTGTTTCCACTTCATGCAGTCCAATGACTCCTCCCTTTTCAAACCTCCTCCCATATTTGTGGAAGGTGTTTGATCTTTCTGAATGTGAATGGGTAGAAATGTGAGACTTTTTTTATTTCTCTGTTTCAAAATTATTGATAATAACCACAAACTGTGTGAGGTAACATTCTTCATAATTCTCACATTCCTCGACTGACATCTATCATCACTCTTTATCTTAAGTGTCTTATTCATCATTAATTTTGGTTTTAATAGAGCCTTCAATGTGATTAAGCTTATCATACCTGATAAGATTTAAAATCTCAATATTGAGATCTACTTCCCCTTTCCATGATTGAGTGACATCAATATGGGCCCCTACATTAGCAAATCCATCCCGAAAATGTGGGTTATATGAATTTCCTTAAAAAGAAGCATTAAGGATTTACTTTTTTCAATTATATGGACTATAGTCCAAGAAGCCTCATGCTTTCCATTAATACAGTTTATAATGTTTAGGGAATCTCCCTCCAACCAAATATTTGAATAACCCATTTCTTTAGCCATAATAACAACTTGAAGTGTTTCCTTTGCTTCTGTTATATGGTTAGTCTGAATTCCCAGAGGGGTAGCAACAACTCCCAGACAGTATCCATCCCAATATATGATTAAACCTCCCACTCCAGCTCTTCCCGGATTCCCTTTTGCTGCTCCATCAAAGTTACCTTTGACCCAACCAATTGGCGGAGCTGTCCATCTTGTATTTTCCCTCAAAGTTAAATCCTTATTTTATGCCCCTGATTTTTCCTGTTAAGAATTTCGCTTAAAACCTGAGTGTCCTTAAGGGGGAGTCTCTAGGAAGAGTACCTTTAAAATTTTACAGTAAGCTTCTGCAAATATGATTAGCCACAATGTCATGGGAGGAGATTTTTTCTTTGAAGACTCTATTGTTTCTCTCCTTCCAAAGTCTCCAAGTAAAGTGGGGAAGAAACAACTTCCAAAGATCTTTGGAGCCTTTTCCATTATAGGGGCATAGAAATTGTTTAACCAGATCCTGAAAGTTATGAGGTTTCACCCAATCCAAGTTGAAATGTTTGAAGACAGAATCCCACACTTTACAAGTATAAGTATAGTGAATCATCAGGTGATTACAATTTTTAACTTCAGAGCAACAAAGGATACATCTATTGGGCATACTAAGTCCCCTTTTATAGAGATTATCCACAATAAGAATTTTGTTCTGAACAAGCAGCCATAAAAAAATGTTAATTTTAGGAATAAGCTTATTGTTCTAACCATACCAGTTGCTTTATGAATGTCTTCTTCTTTTGATGTTGAAGGTGTGAAAGATGAGGAAGGTTTCCCATAAGATCTTGGAAATACAGGAAGTTTTGTTAATGATGGATTTATGTCTAGCTAGTACTCTCCGATACTGGTTTCTTCAAGTTTTAGTATCTTTCCAAAGCTTCTCATCACCATGTCTTTAGAGATTTCAAGTACAGATTCTTTTGGGACTTCCTTATTATGAGGAACCATACTATTTTCTTTGACATTGTTGAGAGTATAGCTTGTATCTGCAGGAATTGTTACTTCCACCCCATTATGTGGTAATTTGATGCATTGGTTCTAATTAGATGATACTACTTGTATTTCATGTATCCAAGGTCTCCCTAGTAAAATGTTATAGGCCAATGGTAGATCAAGAACTTGACATATTACATTTCGTTCAATTGGTCCTATTCTAATTGGTAGAACAATGAGTCCTTTGGACGACCTTTCTTCTTCATCATAAGCTTTGATATTTATCTTACTCCTTGAGTCAATGGTTTGTTTTGAAAGTCCTAGTTTATTTACTAGATTGAGAGTGCATATGTTCAACCCTACGCCTCTATCTATCAATACACATCTGACACAGGATTTGTGAATCAAGACTTCAATGTGTAGGGGTTGGTTATGCGGATGAGTCAATGACTTGTCATTTTCTTTTGAAAAAGATAGGTAATGTGGAGCTGAGATATGATTAATGACTACCTAGAATTTGTCTACATCAATGTCTTTTGGAACATTTGCATAATGTAGGGCTTGTTCAAGAACTTCCCTATGCACTAAGGAGATCTTTAGTAACTCAAATATAGAAATCTGAGTTGAGGTTCTTTGTAGTTGATCTACCAAGTTATAATTTGCAGATGGGATTGTCACGGTTTGTCTTGCTGTTGTTGGTTTGGGAATTATGAAAAATGGTGTTTTTGAAGATGTCGCTTGTTTGGATGAGGATTGCGCTCCTTTGATCATCACTTGTGCTTGACTTCTAGTCACCATGTTTGATTGTATGGATGTGTCTTTAGAACCTTTAATAGTGATCACATTTATTTATTCATATTTAATGTCCAACATGTTGATCACATTATCATTACTGGAGTAGGTGTAATTTACTACATTTTCTTTTCCTTTGGAAGCTTCCCATTTTTCGTAGTTAGGGAATGGTTTGTTAAATATCGTATGGTGTTCGTTAGTGGTATGTCCTTCCAATTTGATTTTGCCTCCTTCAATAAGGTCTTGTATAACTTTTTTAAGATTAACATAGTTATTAGTCTTATGTCCCTTATTTTTATGAAAAAAACAATAAGAATTGCCACTCCACCATATTGGTTTAACTTTTGGTTCCCATGGTTTTGAATCGGGAATCGTGAGGACTTTATTATCCAAGAGTGTCTTCAAAACTATTTCAAGAGGTTATCCTAATGGAGTAAATGTTCTTTGAGCTCTATTCCATGGTTTTCTCTTGGTATTGTGGTTGTTACCTTAACTTCTATGTTTGTTTTCTTGTAAGTTGTTCGTTAGATTGAACACTGTTGGTTTAAGAATATCATTAGATGCATCTACCACTCCATCAATAACAACATTCTTGTTTTGTTTCCACCATTTATGTTTGTTGTTGTAGTTGGGATATTTGTTATCACTTTGAAGTGTTATTTCTCCTTTCTTAATCATGACATCTTTAGCATGGATGTCATTTTTTATCATCTTATCAAAGCTTGGTGAATCTTGCATTTTCAATGGATAGTTCATTTTGGGTACCAAGTTGTTAATAAATATTTCCATCTTTTATGATTCAGGTAATTCCCTTGAGTGCCTAGCAAATATTTTCCTCCACCTTTGTAAAAATTTTGTAAAGGATTCATCGATTCTTTTCTTTGTGTTACGTAGATCCATCATGGTTATGTTATGTTGGGTATTGTAGGAGTAATATTGGAAAAAATGTTGAATTAACTCCTCAAAATACTTCACACTTGGTGTGAGTTTGGAGAACCACTCCATAGGATTTCCACCTAAAATTCTTGGAAATAACCTCATTAGGTATGTAGGTTCATGCATGTACTCAATGCTTAGAGCACAAAACTCTCTCACATGGTCATGTGGATCAGTTTCTCCCAAGTACTTGTCATATTTTGGCCTTGCCATGTTGGGAGGAAATGGAACCATGTTGATACTCTTATCAAAAGGGAATTGACATATGTGGTCCAAAGATTATTTTATTGTTGGTTTGACCTTTTCTTGTTTGACTGTTTCAAGTTTGGCTTGCATCAAGGTATATTGTTTGGTGAGAATAGAAATAGGTGTTGGTAGCTCTTTCTCTTTTAGTCTTTCAACATCATAATCTTCAAGGAGTTTGAATCCAAGGGATGCTAGATGTAGGAAGTACTTCTATTTTTCTTCACCAATGATTCTTTCCCCTTAACAAAATAACATTGCTTGATGTGTCTAATAAACTCATTAAAAAGATAAACTCTGAAAACAAGCAATAATTTTCATTCCCTGACATACATGCTATTTACAACACACTGGAAAAAACTTAGAAAACCTCTATTGTCAGACAAATTTCATGCATTTCAAGTCAAATCTGACAAAAACATCAAAACCATAAGAGGCTCATTTTTGGCCTGTCAAAGCTCACATCTAGTTACACTTGCACGCATTTAGGGTATTGCATCATTTTTGGTCATTCCTGGCTCGCTTTCAGGGAACTTTCTCGCATCTAGGGAATCAAAGCCTCCATAGGGTTTAGCAAAAGATCGCATCTAGAATATCAAACCTCACATTTAGTGTGTCACATCTAGGATAGTGGGCCCTTACACAAGTATTTCTCAGAGAAATTTAGTACATTTGGATACCCTTTTGGCTCTTCAGTTTGGTCCTATTGTTCTTGTTGGTCCACCTGTTGTTGTTTTTTAGCTTTATTAGGAGTCTACCTTGCATGTCCTCTGGGACTGTCATAATTGGTCTCAAAATGTGTGGTCTTCCCATTTATCAAAAACTCTTGATTCTCAGCTCACTATCAGGGCATTCTAACCCTCTAACACTTAAGTAATTCACTTCCAATGAACACAAACAAAATTCTACTTGGACACACTTACTTGAACAATTCGAGACTCTATTTGACACTATTGGAAAACTTTGACAAAGTTGAGATCCATCTTTCATGGTTAGCACAAGATATAACAAGTATCTTGCTGACGAATCAAAAATACCTCCTATATTACTACAATATCATCAAGGAGAGACATCTCATAATCCCCTATTCAAACAAGACTCACCCGTAATGGGCACTCCTCATCAAGAATGGAGTAGAGCTTTTGAGGAATACAAAAATGAAGAAAACCAAAAAAATCAAAACAACAGTAGTGAAGAAGAACTACATATCAATCATCCTTTTTTTGACTCATATAGTGATGGAGACATACCTGAGGAAGAGTACAACAAGCTTAGACAAATTAGAAAATTCCAAAGGACATTGGAAAGAATCATTGGTGAAGACAAAGTGAAGTACTTCCTACATCTAGCATCCCTTGGAGCCAAACTCCCTAAATATTATGATGTTGAAAGACTAAAAGAGAAAGATGTACCAAAACCTATTTATATTCTTACCAAACAATTGACCTTGATGCAAGCCACAACTTGCAACACTCAAACAAGAAAAGGTCAAACCAACAAAAAAATACTCTTTGGACCACATATGTACATTCCCTTTTGATAAGAGTATCAAGATGGTTCCATTTCCTCCCAACATGGCAAGGCCAACATATGAAAAGTACATGGGAGAAACTGATCCACATGACCATGTGAGAGAGTTTTGTGCATTAAGAATTGAGTACATGCATGAACCTACATACCTAATGAGGCTATTTCCAAGAAGTTTAGGAATAAATGCTATCGAGTGGTTCTCCAAACTCACACCAAGTGTGAAGTATTTTGAGGAGTTAATTCAACATTTTGTCCAACATTACTCCTATAATATACAACATAACATAACCATGATGGATTTATGTAACACAAAGTAAAGAACCGACAAATCCTTTACACACTTTTTACAAAGGTAGAGGAAAATCTTTGCTAGGTACTTAAGGGAAATACCCAAATCAAAAAAGATGTAAATCTTTAATAACAACTTGGTACCCAAAATGAGCTATGCACTGCAAATGCAAGATTCACCAAGATTTGATAGGATGATCAAGAATTCCATCCATGTTGAAGATGTCATGATTAAGAAAGGAGAAATCACACTTCAAAATGATAACAAATCTACCAATTAAAAAAACAAGCCTAAATGGTGGAAACAAAACAAGAATGTTGTTAACGATGGAGTGGTAGACACATCTAATGCTAATCCTAAAGCAGCAGTGTTCAATCTAACAAACAACTTACAAGAAAACAAAGAGGCTAAGGTACCAACTACAATACCAAGAGAAAATAATAAGAATAACAAGAGAAAACCATGGACTAGGCCTCAAAGAACATTCACTCCATTTGGAGAACCTCTTGAAACAGTTTTAAAGACACTCTTGAATAATAAAGTCCTCACAATTCTCGATTCAAAACCATGGGAGCCAGAAGTTAAACCAAGATAGTGGGATGACAATTCTTATTGTGTCTTTCAAAAAAACAAGGGACATAAGACTAATAACTGTGTTAAGCTTGAACATGTTATACAAGACCTTATTGAAGGAGGTAAAATCAAAGTGGAAGGACATACTGCCAATGAAGTACATACAACATTTAACAAACCATTTCCTAACTACGAAAAAGGGGAAGCTTCCAAAGGAAAAGGAAATGAAGTAAATTACACCTACTCATATAATGATAATGTGATCAACATGTTGGACATTAAATACGAATCAATCAATGAGATCACTATTAAAGGTGCTAAAGACACGTCCATAGAATCAAACGTGGTGACTCGAAGCCAAGCACAAGTCACAATCAAAGGAGTGCAATCCTCATCTAAACAAGCAACATCTTCCAAAACACTAGTTGTCAAATTTCCCAAACCAACAGCAGCAAGATGAACAATTATAATTCCATCTGCAAATTATAACTTGGCAGATCAACTACAAAGAACCTCAGCTCAGATTTCTATATTTGAGTTGCTAAATATCTCTTCAGTGCAAAGGGAAGTCCTTGAACAAGCCCTACATTCTACAAATGTTCCAAAAGACATTGATGTAGACAAATTTTAGGATATGGTTAATCATATCTCAGCTCCACATTACCTATATTTTTCAGAAGAAGATGACAAGTCATTGAATCATCCACATAACCAACCCCTACACATTGAATTCTTGATTCACAAATCCTGTGTCAGATGTGTATTGATAGATGGAGGCACAGGGTTGAACATATGCACTCTCAATCTAATAAAGAAGTTGGGACTTTCAGAATAAACCATTGACTCAAGGACTAAGATGACTATCAAAGCTTATGATGAAGAAGAAAGATCATCCAAAGGACTCATTGTTCTACAAATTGGAATAGGACCAATTGAACGAAATGTAATCTATCAAGTTCTTGATCTACCATTGGCCTATAAAATTTTACCAAGGAGACCTTGGATAAATTAAATGCAAGTAGTACCATATACTTACCACCAATGCATCAAATTCCTGCATAATGGGGTGGAAGTAACAATTCTTGCAGATACAAGCTATACTTGTAACAATGTCAAAGCAGATAGTATGGTTCCTCATAATAAGGAAGTCCCAAAATAATCTGTACCTAAAATCTCTAAAGACATGGTGATGAGAAGCTTTGGAAAGACACTAAAACTTGAAGAAACCGATATGGGAGAGTACAAGCTAAACATAAATCCATCATTAACAAAACTTTTGGTATCTCCAAGATCTTATAGGAAACCTTCATCATCTTTCACACCTACAACATCGAAAGAAGAAGACATTCATAAAGAAAATGGTATGGTTAGAGCCTCTACTTCTCAAGAGGATGAAAAAGAAGATAAATCAGTCTTAGCTTGACTTTACAAATGAGAACCAAAAGAAAATGAGGTAACACATGTAGAGATATCCCTAGAAAAGTATGGTAAAGGATATGACCTTCTCAAACAAATGGGATATCAAGGGAAAGGACCTTTAGGAGATAAAGGAAAAGGACTTGTTGAACCTATACACATGGAATTCAGAAACACCAAAGACAAAATAGGATTACGTTTCAATAATAATTCTGAAAACCCTACTTCAAGAGATGGTCCAATCTTTGATGAACGAAGTGATGAAGAAGAAGAAGAAGAAGAAGAAACAACACTAGAACCATGGACCTATGAGAGATTATTGCATATTGGTACATAGTATCCTGAATATCAAGGAGAATTATATGTACCTAATTTTGTAACACAACAAGAAACTCATGTTCCTTTATTACCACAAGCTACTATCCAAGAAGTATAGGAAACAATAGAGAACTCTCCAGAAGTCCCACTGATAACAGAAACTCCTGAAGAAAAACCCCAACAATAACATTTACATCCTAACTAGGGGAAGCTGGTCACAATTTCACGTGTCCTATATTTACCTCACTTTGATTTACAAGTGACTAATAGGGTACATTAGGTAACTATTGTTGAGTTTCTAAACAAATCTGATGATGAAATAACTGACTCACATGACTATGAATTAGATAATCTGTCAAATGCTACTATCGAAATTGAGATAGATGTGATTCAATAATTTGAATCTCTATTGGAGAGAGGAGAGAGTTCTAACACTTCCCCTAATACTTTTGTTGTTCCAGAATCAAATGAGATACCATTGCCTAGGATTTTTAATGGTGATATTGGTGTTTTACTAGGTCTAGAGGATATTCTAAGACTACAAGAAATGAGTTCCATTTTGATGAGAGAAGAAGAAGAAAGATCAACTGATGAGTTGCTAGAGTTGGGTCCACATATTACTAACAATGACGCTATTAATGATGATTTAACTCTTGTCATCAAGAGTTAAATTGTCATTAATAGGGTCGTTGTTAGTAATATGCGGACCTATTTTTAGTGACTCATCAGTTGAGCTTTCATCTTCTTATCTGATCAAAATGGAACTCATTTCTTCTTAGAATGTCCTCTAGACCTAGTAAAACATCGGTATCATCATAAAAAATCCTAGGTAATGGTATCTCATCTGATTCTGGAAAAACAATAGTGTTAGGGTAAGTGTTAGAACTCTCTCCTCTCTCCAATAGAGATGCAAATTTGTGAATCACATCTATCTCAAAGTCCATAGTAGTGTTCAGGCTCAGAATTGTCACCCTAACTCAGGCATTAGGGCTACACGACAATTCCATCCTCACAATGGAAACCTCTCCTAGTTGTGGGTAGACTATGAATGAAGAGGAATCTTCGGATTCTAGGCCGGTTCCTATAAAATATGGGATATCACCTCCTGATTTGAAACTTAGTGGGAAAAGGGGAAAGAGGAACTTTAAAACTGAAAATAGAAAGGGGTGATACACCAAGGATGAATCAAAAACTTTTGAGAAGAAAATGGTAGTTCCAGATCTAACACACAATGAAATTTAGATGATTTGGTACACTGTTCAACGTATAGGTCAATGAGTTTAATTATCAGGGTTCAACCACAAATAACTCAACACTTAACAACATACATTTCTCAAATAAGGTTTGATAAATCAGATTTATCAATC